>WUAP02135573.1:0-28599 GCA_015163945.2 Stichodactyla helianthus
ATCTTTAAGATGGTTGATGATGTGACTGATTTGACGCTTGGCGGTTGACGAGTAGTTTTGAGTAACGGTAATTTTTGAATTTCTTCATCCAAACGAAAGTCATTAAGAAAATTATCTCTTTAGTATAGGTAGAGTAACAGGAAATTCCTTCTTCTTTATATATAGCGATGATCCAGAGATGCTTAGGAATGAGCCAGAAGATTTATGTGACTCAAAGTCTTAATAAACGGGAGAAAAAACAGAGTAAAACGGAGCGAAAGTTTTTGCGTCCGCGCTCTTCGGCATGCGCGCGCATCGCACCTGCCTATATCTACCTACCCACTCTTACCCATCAATATCTACCTACCAACCTACTCCTACCCATCACCCACCCACTCTTACCCATCACTATCTATCTACCTACCCACTCCTACCCATCACTATCTATCTACCTACCCACTCCTACCCATCACTATCTATCTACTCACCCACTCCTACCCATCACTATCTATCTACCTACCTGCAGGCACATTAATTCCTAACCATCTATCTTTACGTCCGTCTTACCTACCGACCTATGTGTACATTTTTCAGTCGTTCTCTGTCGTGACTTTTTATTTTTCAATTTCCTGCGTATAGCCTTGCTGGACGTCATAAAGCATACCAGCACGCCGAGTGATCTGAAAAACCTCATTTCCTAAATTCCAGATTATAAAGCAACGGTTTCCCGTTTTCCTTCGGGTAAAATTGGATGAATTAGTGCCTCTATCCTAGTGTAGCCTTAGCACTTATTAGCTCTCTGGTTTCGTGTCGACAAGCAAGTCGGAAAAAAAAAAAAACGCGCCAACACACACTATGTTGTTTTGCAGAGATTTCCGAACCACATCACGCACCTGACTAAAAAAGTTCCTTCTTTTGAGAAATGCAAGACAGCTGGAGATATGCAAGATTCATAGTAATGGAAAATAAGATAAAATACTGCGCTTTAGCATCAATCTGGAGGTATGGTCTCAACTCAAGTAATTAAAATGGAAAAAAAAAAAAAAAAAAAGTAGTTGAATAAATCTTCATTTTCGGTTAAGCGGTGATAGTACTGTTAGTGCCAAACCCGCTAAATAGGAAATCTTTATTAAAATTTTATTTCAATTTTATTTCACGCTTGCAATGCAACAATGCAAAAACTTGAAATCTATATTTCCTGAGTATGAAGAAACTTGCTTTAAACCTGTTTTACCCCCAGCATAGTACCCCAGAGCACCAAGGCGAGTCGCAAGTCATCAAAATTATAAGCTCAATACCAAAAAGTCAATTTAATGTATTTTTGGATCATTATTTATTCGTTAAACTTTGCAAACAGGAACTTTATGGATGGTTGAGCTTCAAGCCTCTTCAAACTTGTCATTCTCGTCTTTGAAATGACGCCGGACTCGCTCCTCAAGATTTGCACGGATTCGGTAACAACTTCCTAAACACCGCTAAAATGTGCAGAAAATTGAAACTTGCAAGAAAGCTTGCTAGGCTTTCTTTGTTGTTAAATTTATGAGAAGAAAGAAAGGGAAAAAAGAGGTTTTAATCCCTGAAGCATTGACGTCATTGTTCTTTGTCGAACGCGTTTGGATACACATGATCTGTAGTCTCCATAGTAATTAAGATGGCGCAAAATAGTGCATCTTGTCTTCTGTACGTCGTTTGTCACGCAAAAACCAAATGTGTACGAGAACGACGAAGATATATTGAAACAAGTAGGAAAAAATGGTTGAAGTTTGCTGCGACAGTCTTGGGCATTGGTTCTCGTGCACGCACCTAACCCTCCCAAATACCGTTCTACACCATTAAATATCATAGTTATTTAGACATATTAGACTAAGGACTCAAACAAAACACATTTGCTTGGTTGATCTGTTCAGACTGATGGATGAGCTTCGTTCTGATTAGACCAGAACATTTTAGAAAACATCCATTATCACGTGACATGACAATTAGTATCACGTGATTGTGATTAAGCGATTGATTGGTGGATGTGTCTTGTCCTCTGATCCCACAAAGTTATTTTTTGAAGAATCTATATTTTACATGTCATTTTGAATCATTCAGTTCTTTTCTTGACTTCACAGTCTTTTCGATATCTTACAACTCAGATTCTTAATTTATGAAAGCCTCAGTTCAATGATTCTAGACGCAGATTCTATTTTCAAATCTTCTTTCTTTGTTGATTATGCGTAGCAAACCTATATTTAGCATCAAGACAGACTGTGCCATATTGATCACTGTAAAACACACGGAAGTATAGATTTACAATAAGTGGTTCTTTTATCTTACTCGAATTTAGCTGGTAATTTCTTCCTGTGTAACGATGATAAAAGATAAATGGGATACTTTACCAAGAACTAAAGGCAGCATCATTTGGGGAGTAGTGTTCAATGTGAACCTGCTTGGAAGGGAGGTTGCTGCTGTGAGTCTAGTCCAGACGAAGATGTTCAGCCGATTTCGTACAGCATGTACACAGTATATCGCAGTGTGGTATGCAGTAACACTGAAATGGCTTCCCATTGTTTTCGTGTGAATTATCCAATCACAACGTGTAGTTACGATTACAGTAAAGTACGGTCGGATAGGAACTTTCCGTAGCGTTTCCCTCTCATACGAAATCCGCTCTAATGTACTGCCATCCAACATGGCTGCCGTCACGTGATCGGCTATATAACACCTTCCTGTCATCAGCTTTCTGCGCATGCGTTCTAAAGTGTTCTAGCATAACCCTTTCGTGAGCACTCTTCTTATTCCTCTAATGGTACTCTGGAATGTAATGGCATTTACTGGAGGGTACGCTCCGTTGGTGGAACTATCTAGAACCGGGCGCCTTTGTTGTTAAAACTGTTAAAGACTTATTTCATTAAATTTGGGGTCCTCAAATAGAGTTGGCGCCTTTCTGGCCAACTTCGGTGAAAAAATCTGCCGCTTCGTTAGCAATTTGGTTTCTGGTTTCGGTCTTTGTAGCTCTTAGAAATCTGAAGCTCAGATAAATTGCATGCGCAGTAAGAGACTGATTTTCTCGACGTATTTCTACGTACCTCGCCCTCTCTTACACACTGAAATCTATAATTCTTTTGCTGCAATATAATGATCAGCCTGTAGCTATACAAATTGTTTTATTATCGTCATAAGGATTATGTAATTATTTTCGTAATAAAATGAAAGCGTGTTTTCAGACGCTACAGCGCCATAAAAGTCGACCTTGTTTTTGCAAGAACTTTTTACTGTGTAGAAGTGTTTGTTTTTGATGAACCGTTAATTTTACGTGACGATGCTTTTCCCTGTTCTGAAGACCTGTACAATCTTCAAAGGTACATTTCCACTTCGAAATGCATATGCTTGATTCAAAACTATTTTTTAGCAACTAGGCTACGGGTACCATCACGGACCTAGGGTGCTCCCGCATCGTGAACCTCTAGTAATCTCAGCCAGTAGTTGAACGACACGGTAAGGGATCTTTTCCAAAGTATAATTCTTTTGTCTCCTGATACTAGCAGGATTATTATTAAATGCTTTTATTAATCCATTTTTCTGCTATTTTTCTACGATTTGTTTTCACATTAATTCGTAATGATTGACGCGGAGTCTTATTTTATCACTGATTTGAACAATCTTGAAGCGTTGAAGTGTTTACTTCGTTTGTTTGGGCCAATAAAAGCTAGTATTTTCAGATTTTAGGGAATAGAAGAAATTAAAGTAAAATAGAGGGTGGCGCATTAAACTCAGTAAACTAACATCACTCCTTCGCACTTCGTAGACTGAACAGAACTACCAGTTTTTTTAAAGGTTTCATCTACATCATTGTCCCAGTATCTGCATATTCATTCGGAACAACTGACACAGATAAGTCTCGCTTGTTCCAGCACTTTCAATTCTTTTAAGAATTGCCGCGGAAATCCTAAATCGTTTAATAGCAAAGCAAATTCATTGAACAAATTTAACTTAACGCTATTTCGTTCACTGATATATTCGCCTTTTTTTTCTGTTACTGAAATTAAGCGGGAAATTCTTGCTCTTCTTGAGACACGTAATCAATAACTATGAAGTCCACTTTGATGCATATGTGGTTTTCATTTTTCTTTAACTCGAAAAGACAGCTAATTCAGAATTTAACGATGATATCTGTAGTTCTATAAGAGGTTCAAACACTTGAAATAGAATCCTCCAAAGACCTTTACCTCTTCAAATGTTTTCATTAGTGAACTTTTCAAGGCTCTTGCTAGCGTTTTTATCTCACCTTCGTGTCCATTAAGCTCGTTTTTGTCATTTATTTCTCCACAAAAGTCAGAAAATTCTTGAGAAATTAGATTATATTCTGTCCTGATCCGCAAGCCTGTTCTACGCTATAGTCGTTGAAACAAATTGGAATTCAAAAATGTAAACAATGCCTAAACATAGCGGGCTAAGGAGCACTAGTTTATAATCTAAAATAAGTAAGAAGTACTTCCTTGCCCAGATCTAATTTCTTCCTGTTCTAACAGCCAATCTTTTTCGTTCAGCCACTCTTTTTGGTTGTGGATTAAGCTAGAATCGTCTGACTTTATATATATCCTGACTTAACTTATCTTAATAAATCTGAGAACTGGGCTAATCTGTGTAGTTCCCGGCTTTTATCGAGTTCAAAAACAGGTTCAAAGTAGCTAAGTTTTTTAATCGTCATGAGACCTTTGCCGGTTCGTTGCGGGTTCCTCACTGTGCAATTGTGCGACTATACTCGTACAGTGCAGTATAGCCCCAGCTTTTAGATATTCGTTCGGATTCCGGGTGGATTTTCTTTATATAAGCGTATGGAGAAAGCGTCAGGGACTGAAAAACGTAATTTATGCATATAAACTGGCACAATAGGGATCTAATATGCACATCCGTTGTAGGGAAGATAAGAACAGGGGCATCGGCACAATGTGCTTATCACCGAGTTGATAAAGAAGAAAGTTTGAAAGAAGTTGACGGTGAGAAAGGGACATAAATAGAATGAAATCTGAGCCAGCAAGAAAGAATGAATGAATGCATGAACGAACGAATGAACGAATGAATGGTAAAGGAGGAAATTAAAGAGAGAAAATGAAACGAAAAGGAGAAAAAAGACAGCTAGAGAGCAAAGGAGAGGAAAAAGAGAAAGGAAAAAAGATCGGAGGGGAAAATCAGTGGGTCAAAATCAAGTTTAAAAAAAAATGTGGCTAAAATTCAAGCCAACTCGGTTTTAATCAAAAACATTTTTTGTACATCTTTAGAAGCCTGGTGTGCGGATTTAATTAGCAACATGAGGAAAGAAATTTAATTGGAGGCAAAAAAGAAAAATTGAAAGGAAGAGACGAAAAAAAGGGCAGAATTAAGTAATACGAGTCAATTCATGCGAGCTTAAAGAATTAAGCTATTCAATGAGCACGGTCATTCAATGTTTGCAAATTTCATGGACACGTTTGCAATTGCAAGTCTCCCAAATAAGGTTACTCGAGGTTCTCTGAGGTCCAAACACCTATAAGAAGCAGGAAGCGTTTTTGATGGTGAAGCCGCCACATCAATTATAGATGTTTTTCACAAATAGGCGCAGCTTGGTGATTAACGTCAATGTGACGTCATTCTGACGTCATTGTGTCTAAAAATCGCCCACGCTTGTCTCAGCACTTTGACCATTTCTATTTAGAGTGTAGTTTTTTATCTTCTTGTCGGTTATATTTTTCCATTCAGGCAGCCAAAGAGTGGGCCGATACTAATGTAGCCCGCTGTTCTTTTCCTGGCTTCGGTAATACGACAAAAATTGAATCTGAAATATTATTCCAGCGATTATCCTACGAGCGACCAAGACAAGCTCAGAAATATCCTCATAAATATTCTCATACACATATAATTTAACCTAAAAAAGGAAAGTTCAAAGGAAATCTGGCTGGATTATTGTTGTGGCCCCCAGCTTGGCAAGATTCTATATCAGGTAGGCTGGCTAGGTTAAGTAGCTGACTGGTGGATAATCTACACTCCTATACTGTACAAATTCTGTTTTAGTCTTCAATCCAAACATGAACACTGCATACAAAGGGAGTTTCACTTCTTAATAGATGGCCTTAAAATAGAATGGGTTCAATATATACACACCCCTGCGACTTTTTTTTAAAACCGAAAAAGCAAGCTAAAAATAAAAATGACAAATAGATACGTCTCGGTGGGTCAGCCATGCGCTGGTCGTAATTGCCATTTTACGATAATAATGTTGTGCTCTTGTCATGTGTTTATTGACTTTTCTTAGTTTTATTTAACTTTAACTTTTGTGTGGCTTCAGATGGTGAATTTACAAACTTATTTTCATATTTGTTTCGTTTAAAGATTAGAACTCCATTAAAATTAAAAGAAACACGACTCGGAGATAATAGGCGTCTCGCCTACGTACATGGATCAGTTTTCCAAGCGAAATTATGTTAAAAAAAAAGAAGAAGAAGATATTCAATTCTTCCTTTTGGTTCTTAATTACGTCTTTGAAATGGCTTTTCATCAAGGTTAAATACATCAATACATACTAAAATTGCCTCAAACTAAAAATTCAATCTTGAACATGATTGAGAACTAATTGACCTCGAGTATTTATTTATTTTTTTAGATTTTGAATTTATTTGAATTGAGACCCTTGGATTTCGTTTATTCTCAAGCGGCTTTTAAAAATATACCGTAATTGTAACTGTGGCACTTTGTTGGCTTGGGAACATGGTAGTTTCGGTACGACTTCGGTCTTAATTTAGCAAAATTTTTTAGTGTGGTCTGCTTAGCACTCTTAGCAATTGCTCAGTCACGTCTAGTTGCCAAGGGAGTCGTTATGCCAACGTCACGGGCAACTGAACAATGCTCCACTTCAGGAACTTGACCGATTCATTGCGGTAGGAAGAAAAGGAATGTTTAGAAATTCTATTTTTTCTGTAATTAACCAATCGAGTCGTTTAAAATGTCAGTTTAGAAGGAAGTTCTAGTTCAGACACAGCTTCTCCGCCTACTTTACCTCCCTTCACACAATATCATAAAAGATTGTGAACTGTTTCTTCCTTTTTCTGATGACTATACAAGGTCTCCTGCCTGTGTTTAATGGTACTCACCAAGGGGTACCCCAGAGAACGATAGTTGTATCACTTTGTTTAATTTCAGAGTCCAAAGTCAAAATAAGGCGAAGATTTCAGTCTACCATTTAAAATGATAACGACAAATTAACTTTGCGAGGATGGTGGCAATGGTTTTTCTTCCGCTCCTGCGATGCCATTCTTCCTTTTGGTCGAGTTTTTGTCCACCATTTGGCTATAGTTTTAGATCGATACAATGCACTTATCCGTATTTTCTCTTCATGTATTTTAAGTGGTACAGATGAAAGCTGAAGAGATAAACATTGATGAAACAGTATCATGAAAAGATGGTCCCCGTGCTTATACATTGTACAAAAATGCATTTAATTATCAGGTCATCGATTTACATTTCCTTCACCAGTATCAAACTTTATATAAAAATCTTGAAGTCTGACAGATGTAAATGTTACAGACGCTTCAATCTTTGATATAGTTATATATCAAAATTAAGGAACTTTAATACATAATCCATAAAAAAGGAAAACTTTACTACAGACAAAAAGTACAAAAGATAGACATTTGTGAATATTGATCCTTCACTCTCGTTGTTTTCCTTTTTTTAAGCGTTTATGTAAACACGTGGTCTTCACAATATCGCGATTTGACTCTTGTTTTTTGACTTTCGAGTCAAGGTTTTTAGTGTGGTTGGTCTACTAAATATAACACTCTGGTTAGTGTACAGTCTTGGATACGAATGAATTCTAAAACATCAACGAGAAGCGAGTAAAAAGATAAAACCAATGTATAAATTACACGGCATTAAAACTGGAATCTAGTTCAAATGCCATTTCATATTTCAATACCGAATTAAATAAACAACTCAGTTCAGAACTAGTTCTTAAATTGCAGTATTTCCTTTGAATAACAGTTGACAATAATATAAATTCTTTTTCGTAATAATACTGCTGTTATGGCTTAATATCGTGTTTTCTTATAGAATATTTATATTTTATATTATAATCCACTAATCTGTGTACCAACGTGATAGACTGAATCATTCCCGAACATGTTTGGGTAAATTAAATTTTTGAAAATCAAAAGGCAAGCAAGTAGTACTTGGACATTTTCAAATTCTGCCTTCTTCAAAATTTTGTATCATTTTAAGAATCGACCACCTGTGTTATTCACGCCGTAGAATACGTAACTCTGTATGCCGTGAAAGGTTTGGTTGTGCAATAGAAGTCAGGAATCCTCGTGTGGTGTTACGATATTACCCTGCTGTGTCACCACACTCGCTAAATATCTGTCATTGAGCTCAGTAGAAACCTGCTAACCTAAAAACGTGTCAAAAAAAAAAAAAAAAAAAAAATCCTTCAACTGATATTGCTACATTTTTCTTCTTAGCAAACAAGCTTGTTGCTTGTCAAAAATCGTTTTTATCAAGGTTATATATAGCTGGGTTTATAAGTTTTGTATATGGTTAACCACAGTTTTGTTTTTACACCAAAGAGCATTGTTTCTGATAAGGTTTAATAAACTTTAGTCAAACTGGTTTTGATTGTCATAATGTTCAAATCTCACACGTACTGCAATTAAGTCACGCTCTCTTTTAGATCATCAAAATCACTGAACACAAACCACAAATACAGACCTTATCTTGACATTATTATAAGTCGTGGTTTGACTTTACTATTAAGATTCTTTATGACGTCTCAATTGCCTTGAGACGCGCTTCTTGTTAGACTCCATGATGACACCACAGGGACCCCAACTGACAGGTGTAACATAAATTAAACAACTCATTAATCATTCATGAGCAAAACACAATAGAAATCACTGAAATGGAGGAGGTTGTAATTCTGATACAAAATCGTCTTCATTTCCAGAAACTTTAACTTGGATTTTCTCAGCCAAACTTGATTCATTTCGAAAAGAATCAGTAGAATATGAAAGCATACACCTAGACGTTGTTTAAGTAGTCTACAACATTCGCATCCGTGTTGTATCAGAGTTACAATCACTCGCCTTCGGCTCGTGTTGTAACTTCTGATACAACACGGCTGCTCATGTTGTAAACACTACATATTAACTAATATGTTTGTTTGTGGTATACTGGGTGTCTTGAGTAAAAAAGAACGGTTCTAAGATTGCTGAATTCGAGAATTTGAACTCGAAAAGAGAACGCATTTTGATATTTAGACCCTGTATTTTAGTACAGAAAAAAGACGCCAAACTCAGGCTTTCAATACTTTGATTTTCTATTTGGCGATGCTTTATTCATTATTTAGGAAGGGAAGTTAACATTATCAAAATCTAGCTTTTACTACCTATGATATACTAATACAAAACACCCAGTACCGCTTGTACTACACTATGTAAAAGTACAAAATAAGAAAAAACTAACAAACAAGATTTCAGAATTTCATTCGATATTTTGATTGAAAAACGAAAGTGTTTTAGTAGCTTCAGCCAACTGCCCTGTTTTAGAAAGCAATGCTAGTGTTTTGACGCACATAAAAGCTAGTCTTTTGGAGATGTCTCTGATGAAATTAAGGGATATTATTAAAAAGGTAAATGATAATTACGTTATTCTTAGGATTATTCAAAATATCGAGCAAAAGCCAATGATTGGATTTTTAGATGTGTCAGCACAGGAATATGAACACAGTGATGTCTGTACATGAGCGTGGTATACACCTATTTCAAAAAGGTTGTTGGTCGGAGATCTGAAAGCTGAGATCCGTGACCGAGAGGAATTGTGAGCACAAACGCAAGATGTGAGTTAAAAAATAATAATGGTGATAACTGTTTTATTTTTTATAGTAGTTTGCAACCAGTAAATAGCTTAAATACGACAAAACCTTTGAGCGATGACCTGCGCTGGCGAATTGTCTAGAGATTTCAGATCGACCGACAATCTTATTTAAAATAGGTGTATGTAGAGTAGAAGTCAGAGGTCTCGGCTGTGCGTGTCCTTGAACTATGCTTCCGCGTTCATTACTCAACAGTGATAGCAATGGTAGACAATTTAAAGAAGGATTAAGGCCTGGTTCACACTGGCGTCGTAATCGTAATCGTAAGCAACGTACGCAGACTCAGTAGCATATTTATCACTGAAGTGTGAAAAAAGACAAGCACTGTTAATGAGCAGTACGCTACTGAGTCTGCGTACGTTGCTTATGATTACGATTACGACGCTAGTGTGAACCAGGCTTAAGACGAGTCATAAGTCAAGTAAATTCTAAATGAGGAGTTGATTAAGGTAATGTTAGTCTTTCCTGATGATATATGTATACACTCTAAGAAATAGTAGTTAGCGAAACCAATCCTATGCCCGCTAATTGCAACGATGCAGGAGAAATAACAAACAAACAAAATTTAGTGAAGTTTTTGTTTGTTTGTTTGTTTATCTTTAAAAGAACAACAGCAACAATATTATTAAATACTTGTCAGTTCCTAAGGCTCGCAAAGCATTGCAAAAATCCAGGTTTTTTTGCCTTTGTTAGTTATACGTTTTATTGCTTACGCAGTACACTAGTGTAGCTCAAGAAGCACAAGACATCGTTTATAATCTCCAAACCCTAGCTCCCACCGCATATTATCAACACCTTAATTGGCCGTAATAACACATCTCTCCTCAAAAATAAATATTTGATGTTCGATTAAACGAAAATCAAGTGTTTTTATCACAAAAAGGCATCCTAATGCAAAAATATTAGCTTTATTTCTTGAGTTCCGATTTGAAATTAACTGACATGGCTCAGAAGATAATGAGCATTTTGAAAACAAAACTTAACGAGTAGTCAAACTCAAACTTCTTTCAATCAAACAACTTATTTGTTGACTTAACATGAAAACGAATTTACGTTTACTTATAAACGTATTTTGATTAAGCATTCGTTAGGCAAAGGAACTAGGAATTTGTACAAATGCATGATAAAGGGGAAAATTTAACCTGTACAAAGACTCATTTTCTCATTCATACCTCGAATTAGCTTAGAGCGAAAGTGGAATTCGGCAATGAATATATATATATAAAACAACCAATAAAAGGAAATATCTTTCTTTAAAATAGAAATAGCTATGCTACTTAGATCTACTTTCCAGAAATACTAGAGATGATCTTGAGGGATAAATTGTAAGTCGTTTTATATTGAATAAGGCTTGGAATAAATAAAAATGTCTTTTATCACGCCCAGTGATTTTCAAACGAGGAATGCGGGCGTATCAGCAAAGGGGTTTAATAGCCAAAGCGAGACATGCATGTTCTGGTTTTTACCAAGTTTTACCGATCAATAGACAAATCGATGATGTTATGTACACGTAAATTAATGGACAAGTAAATATGGCAAAAGTCTTTCTTTGTTTAGATTTTGAAAATTGCTTTCCAACGTGAGTTTCCCATGTTTATAAAAATATTGATTCTTTTAAGAGTAATAGGAATAAATGAATTTAATGCTTCTCTTTTTATTTTAAATGCGTTTAAATTAGATATATATAGTTATTGTGGCTCAGATAACTACTTTGGCGTGGGTGAATTTTTTTAGTTTCTCACTAACCAAACCAAAACCATATTTCTAAAATTCTATTCCTTTATCCTAAAAACATACCCAAAGGCACATATTTCTGGTAAAAAGCTAGAAATACTATTCCTGGCTAGTATTTTGTAAATAGTATATGACTGACCAAGAAAAATGGAGTTCAACTTTGGTCACCATGACGACCAGACTCTTGCATGAATACCATGTTATTTCTTTTTGCGTCTTCGTAGAACTTAGAGTCAAATTTGTGAGAAAAAATATAAAGTACTAGATCAAAAAAAAAAAAAAAAAAAAAAAAAAAAAACTTGAAATGCAAATTTGTGATATTAGATTGATTAAGGCAAGATTTCTGAATGAAAATTCCTTCCCAGTTTCAGACGCTTTTGACTGCTTCGAAAACAACAGCTTTTATGCCTAAGGCTTAAGGTTTGCTAATAATGAGCCACTTTCTTGAAAATTAAATTGTTTTGACTTCAAAGGCGATAGTACATAAAATGAAAGGGTTTTTGAAACAAATCTTGGACGTTGTAAGGAAAAAAATCCTATATACGATTTTGAAAACATCTAACCCGACTAGAGTTCCCGCACACTCCAACTGTGGTCTTCCACTGACAACCGGCGAACAGTTTCAATAAATTTCGAGGCTCTTTAAAAAACACACAGCTTTAAAAAAACCGCAATTTAAAATTGATTTTGATTTGTTCTTTGGGCGAGGCGAGAAGGCAAAGACGAAAACACGAAGAGCTCAGACAAAACCTCTACATGTAGACTCAGTTCGACTTGCCCAGTCGGCAAAAATTCCTGCTGACGACGAACCCTCACTCAAATTGTAAGATGAAGATGTCAAAATTGCCCCAATTCAGGTCCCTTCGGCAGGAAATAAAGACTTGAATATAAATTAAATGTCGGTTATTTTTCAAGGCACTAACTTGAGAGTACCTCGAGGATATCCACCAGTAGGCATACTTATAAAAATTAAATTTGAGTTTCGATTTAGTTTTACTGATTAAATTTCACTATTTATTCAAAAAGCCCCGGTTTTGTTGTTTTCGTAGTAATAACAGGAACTTCGTATTGGTGATGTAGTGAAACTGTAATGAACTGGCCCGGGGAAGTCTTGGTTCGTGTTCCTTTCGATGGCGTACGTCAATACAGGGAATGAAAACAATGATTCCTTCTTTTTCTGGTATTATTTATGGGGCCAAAAAACCGTAAAAATGTAAAATGAATTTTGAAAATGCATAGATGAATGAAACATTTTAAAACCTTTTTTCCTTTCTTTCTTTCTTTCTTTTTTTCACTATAGGATCCATACATAAGTTTCGTTTGTCTTAAAAAGACTGACGAAAACGAAACTGTCAGACGAGAAAACTGTAGTTCTCCCGGAACTAGGAAAAAATAACTACATTTTACAGGGAAAAAAATAAAATTAATCTATTCTTTTGCTGTCTATCTTTAACAACACATTTCTAAAAGCATTTTTAGATTATTTTTTAGATGGCGGTGACCTTCCGCCTCGGCTCGAAGCTGATGAATAATAAGGTCGAGTTCAGTGTTAAATTTCTCATCGAAATCGTGGGTTGTACAGAAATTTTAGACTCAACAATTAGAACATTCATTTCGCTTTGGATCGAGAAAACAATGTTCAAGGAGACCACTTTTTCTTCAACTTAGAAATACTGTCTTGCTAGTGGCGGGGACTCATTTTGGCTCCACAGTGAACAACAAAAACAGGAAGCGAGAATGACGTCACTGGGAATTTACGGCACTTGGAGCTACATGTTGGGAGAATCTGACTCTGATCAGATTCAAATATGTTGTATTTTAAGAGACCTTATTTAAATTAAAAGCGAAAATTCATTGAGGAAACTCCTTATTTTTTAGGAAATGAAAAAAAAATTTACTAAAAAATCGAAATTGTTTGTTTTGGAATTATATTGCGGTCTATGATCATTACTTTCCACACGATGAATTACGCGGTTGTAATCTATTTGGGGGTAAATGTTTTTGCTGATAATTTGACAGGGAATCGGACAGATGATATTTTTAATTATCCTACCATTATAATTTTTATTTAAGTTCCGTTAAAAGCTTTCTTAGGCTGCGTAGTGCAAGGTTTACGAACGAAATAACACAACCTTAAGTAGAAATCCAACTCAAATCCCCAAAAAGTTCTAGATGTTTACGATTTCGCAGTTCTGGGTACGTAATCGCATTAAAAGCCCTCTTAATTTGCTTTTATCTACTGCCATTAAATCTATCTCGCCTCAAATGAACAAATATAGATAGCTAATAGTCTCTTAAATGCAATAGTCTTGATTGAAGAGAAAGTTCTCCTTACCCGTGGTATGACATCATGTTGACATCACACCCCTCCCTGTATGCAAATCAAGTGGAGTAAGCCTCAAAGCTCATAGTTGTTACCACAAATAGAACAAACATACATACATCGTCGGGCAGCTGTAGCGAAAAGGCCCATTCACTGGTGGGTAAAAATAGCTCTTGAATTTTTATTTCCGTCCACTATGAACTATAAACAGGGCTAAAGATTGCTGCTAGATTTAGCTAGATTCAGAGCGATTTTCCTTTTTTGCTGGGGATCTTGTTTTCTCGCGGTTGTTTATGTGAGAATTTCGAAGACGAAGGAGAGCTTTCGGTTTATCGGGAAAGCTTTTCTTCCGCAAAAATACTGAATGATGTTCCGCTCTGAATCGGAGATCTGCTATCCTGTCGGCAGTATTGGTGTTATTTTACTGTTAGTGTGGGAGAAAAACGTTGATCTTGTTTGATTGAGGACAAATCGGTTGTTTGAGTGCTTGTGCCGAAGTTCGTTCGTACATCACGGCACATGGTACGTTTTGCACTCGACCACAAAATCACTTCTCTCTCAGCTAACTTTCACTGGTTAACTCTAGTTTTTACCCTTTCCTTAGCTACATTAATAGATTCTGCATTCTCCAAGACGTTATTTTTTCCAATCCTGATCAAAATTCTTGGTTTTATGGCGTGTAAATTTGGAGTCTAGCCCAGCTCTTCAAACCGAAAATACACGAACCGCATTAGAAAATATCTCGAGTATTTTTACTCTCGTTTGCAAGACAATTCTGTCGTGTGTACATCCGTAGGTTGCATTTAGCTTTATTCTTTGATATTGTTATATCCTTAGGAAAATCTCTGTAGAATAAGATTTATAATCGATGTTTCTGCTTAGCCGTTGCATGAAATTATTGGTGCCAATACCGAGCAAGACATGTCGTATCTTCTTCGAATTGTTATCTCCTGTCTAGCCATTTATTTTCCCACTGAATTCAAGATAAATAAGGTTTACATACCAGTGGATTATTTTCTAATACAATGTTTAAATTTGATCATTGAAGGCCAAGAATTAACCCAAGAAGGAATTCGGGAAATCCAAAATGGCGGGAGATCGTTTACTTGGACAACCATGCTCCCGATTTCCGGTCTCAAAAATTTAGATTTTCCTTGATCAAATATTATTCATGTCTGGCAAATAATCCCGTGATCAAAGCCTTGGTTTCAAAGGTTTTTACCTTTAGCTTGGCTGTACAAACTCCAATCCCGTAGTCAGGAAGATGACTTGAATATTAGATCATTGGCCAAAAGAATCGAATCTCCATTCCCAGGGGCAACCCCTGCCACTTGCATCATAACACGCAATAAGACTCCAACAACTCGAAAAATCCCTCCTTGTTCCTTTTTATAGATCGTATTAGAGTAAAACTTAAAAGCAAACGAAATAGTTTTGATCTCTAAAGAAGTGAGTATGACATTATTTGGAATTCTCGGCATCTTTGGCTTGTCATTTGGATCGAAACGTCGAAGCGATTTCTTCCTCTTTTCGCTCCAAAATATTCCTTCTTTCGCCGGGAAAAAAACACAATCTATTATTGATATTTTGGTTTAGTAAGGGACTCACTTATATCTTTTTTCTTGTTTCTCCAGTTAGAAGATTGACCGAAGCAGAAAAACCTCTTACCAATATTCAAAAATCCCTGCTCCATCAACGCTGGAATTATCGTCAGTGAATAACACGAAAATGGGACGAAAAAAGATCCAAATATCTCGCATTGGAGATGAGCGCAACCGTCAGGTATATTAGTTTAACACTGTTTGTTATTCATACTGATCTAAGCCAGCGAACTACGTCTAGCCGAGCGTTTATTATGGAGAGGTAATACTTTTTTTTAGGCGGCGCGGGCGGCTATTTTAATTCTTGCTTCTATATTTTGCATCAAAGAAGTCAAAAATAGACGCGAATTCTTGATTAAGAATGTCATTAGCTAGAGTATTTTTAGCTCCCCAGGTCATTCGGGTTAGAAATTACTGATAGAGAAAGCACAATAGTCTTAAAATAGGCTATTCTTTAGCTTATGTACTTTTAATTTTTACGATGAGCAAAGCGCGCGTGCGGGAAGCCCTTCTCAAGTTAACCCAAACTTCGAAGTTTCGGAACTTGATCGTTGTGAAGGCTTTCGCCTGTCTGTGGTATCCTGCCATGGAAACCATTATCACAGTCTTTTTATTTGATCACGACATTGTTCCAAACCCTTTGATGTCGTGGTTTTTACAAGAATTACAAAATAATGTAATCACATTGCTTGTATTTGCTTACGTCTTTTTAGTGTTGGCACCGAACAGGTTTTCTGGATTACCAACATCACGCACATTTGTAGACTTATTTCTTGGTGTTCTAGATAAAGCTGGTTATTTATTTTCTTGGTTATCGTTTCTTATATCACTAGACTTTATACTGTAAGGTATTTTAGGTCAGAATTAGGGGTCATTTCAAATAGGTCGTTTTAGATAATTTGATACAAAGAAGTGTTCTAGAACGTGTTGGAATCCTACTCAGAAGTAGGTATCTTTTCGCACTATTTCAACGCGCTTCGCACAGTTCCCTGACACAAACCTTAATTTGCCCTCAAAGCGATAAAAAAAATATTGTCAATGTACTCTAAAATCTCGACTTACATTCTCATTTTCGATATTCTTGTTTTCGACGTTTTTAAGAACAAATGAATTCAATAAACACTTGACTCTTAAGGCTTGCATATTCGATTTGTCCATCAAGCGCTTATTTTTGAATATTCCTAAACTTGGAATCCAAATTACTGTCTCTCGGATGTATTTAGAGGGTTTAGATAAAAAGCAAGACATTTGATTCATTAACATCATTGAATCGTACACAGACACGACAAGGAAGAAAATATCTTACCAATCAGAAAGGCTGTATAATACAGTTTTTATATGTAAACAATATTCATCTTTCCGCTGTTACACTGCCTCTTAGAAAATTTCTATTCAAAGATATCCAAATGCATTGAAACAATACCATATTTACACAAGGACTAGATACAATTGATGTGATAACAGTAGAGTTTATTAAGACAGATGTGGCCCAGAGTATCATTTAACATTAATGCTTTCTTTCTTTCTTTTTGTTTTTCCTCTCCCAAATTACAAACTTTTATCAGTGCAGGACTATAGGAAACTCGTGGAATTTTGAAATTTATTCTTCATTTGTATTATTCTTTTTCCATTCCTTTTATAAATGGAATGAAAACACTTTCTTGAAAAACCAAGGCTACCACAATTCCATTTTAACATCATTTATTTCTCTAGTTTTTTCCTTTCTTAGTTGGAGTGTTCTATGAAAACTTTGCATATTTTCCTTTAAGTTTTTCTTTCTTTTGTTTTGTGGAAGAAATACAAATTTCTTTTTTTCAAGAAAGCGATGGCTGCAATCCCTCATGGCATAAGATGGCTTTAAACATGCATAATTAACATCTATAAATGCATACATAAGCTCTCTGATATTGGTTTAAATCTTGTAGTACATATTGTAGGTATTAAGTTATGTTGTACTTATCTTGTTTGTACAATATATAGCAAGCATACAACAGTACTAATATTTATTTACAACTGTCAATATTTAACAGTTTTCTAAGGAATTTGTATTAAGTCACAGTGCCAATTTAGAAAAGACTTGAAACTACTGTAACTCTGCACATTCAATCAATAAAAGATCATATTAAAGCTATTGGTATTGCATATCTTTTAAATCAATTTCTATAGAATTTGTATTTTGGTGAATATTGCATGCAAAGTGGAAAAACAGGCCAGAAAAGATGAAAGAGTTTCATGATTCAGTATTGTAATATCCCAAGCCTTCAATCCATCAATGATTAATTGCTTTGGTAACTTGTGAAATATTTAGGACAACTTCAATGCTTTGATTTATGGAGACATTTAGATAGCTTGTGGCTGTTTGTGATTTGGGGTATTTAGCATAATAAAGTGATGAAGAAGCCTCTGATTTGCTTGCATAAATGTTTTCAGATCTCAGTAGTACCAAAGAAAATCATCTGTTATACGTATAACAGCAGTTTTATTTTAGTAGTTTATTACAGTTTATGAATAATAAAAAATCCTAGAATGATAAAAGTAACAACAGTAGTAAGCTTACATGTACTTGTTTAAATCATCTCTGTATTAATTCATCAAATCAATGTCCAATATTGCCTTACAAGCCCTCCAAAGTTTCTTCTTTTCAAATGACTTTAATTGCACCTACTAGCAAGAAAAAGAAAACAATTTTTTTCTCTTAAAAAACGTAATTCTAATACAAAGACTGTAAAAGATATATCAGTTCATCATCATTATCTTTAGCTTAAAAAATGTTTGTGTATAATGTAAAATGTTGCAAACTGTGCACACTGTCATGTAGCTCCCATATATCTTCATTCACCCATATACCTAAAGGTACCTACATTAAACTTGATGAGATGCTC
The DNA here is from genome assembly GCA_015163945.2 of Stichodactyla helianthus. Taxonomy (NCBI): domain Eukaryota; kingdom Metazoa; phylum Cnidaria; class Anthozoa; order Actiniaria; family Stichodactylidae; genus Stichodactyla; species Stichodactyla helianthus. The sequence continues at coordinate 18,403 of WUAP02135573.1, forward strand.
AATACTCTTATATATGTAGAATGCTGTTTTGGTAAATGAGGCTTGCGTACCAAAGTGACTTATCTTTTGAACAGATAAAAATGACTTAAAGCTTCTAATGTACTCTTTTCATGCAAGATTCATTTCCAACCTACCTTAATTTAGACTTATCTTAAAAGCTTATCTTTAAAGTCATTAAGGGAGACTAGCAAAAAAGCAAGATTGGTATAGTTCTAGCGAATTCAAGTTCTTAAAATACCATGGTATTTGTTGATTACAGATTTGCTTACGTATGGCATTAGCCTCATTTTAGTGTCAAAATATTTGCACAATGATGAAGTAAGGAATTAACAACTTCAGCAATACACTTTGAAATTCAATGGACCATCACATAAGATGTGAATAGTCATGAATATGAGGCTAACACTGAGTAAACAAGTACAATGTATGTAACCAACAAGAAACAGTAGTAGCATTTAACGAACTCAAAACTGGAGTATCAATTCCTAAATCAACTCTTGAACTGCACTCTTTCTTATGGTTTCATTTTCCTCCCTTTTTAGGTAACTTTCACAAAAAGGAAGTTTGGTTTGATGAAGAAAGCATATGAGCTGAGCATTCTATGTGACTGTGAAATCGCACTAATCATTTTCAACTCCGCAAACAAGCTGTTCCAGTATGCCAGCACAGACATGGATAAAATCCTTTTGAAGTACACAGAATACAATGAACCCCATGAAAGCCGAACCAACACAGACATTGTTGAGGTAAGAGAATGTAAATGTAATAGAAAGGGGATTGAGGCTATTGAAAGGAGAAAAATATGTTTGGCATACTATCAAGACATTTCCATGAATATGAAACAATTTATCCCACACCATAGAAAATGCAGCCAATCAGAATTCAGGAAAGTTGTATGTTTGTCAGTATTCTACTCTTCCTTCCTATCATGCATTTGTACCTTCTGTGGTTTGGAAAAAATAGTCATGCAATGCTTTCTAGTGGCACACCATGGAATTTCCTACTCATCACTTGTATTTTCTTTATATACACATTTGGCTAAAGGCATGTGTGTACACATAGAAAATATATAGTATATATTTGATCCTAATAATCTTTGTATACTATGTTCCTTAGACTATTTCAAAGAAAGAGAACAAGCAGATCTCTTCACCAGAAGATGCAGAAAAGGTATGTATGTGGGAACATTTGCAGGGTGGGTTTAGGAAATCCAGATAATGGAAGATGCAGTCTTGATAAAAGCCTTGAATTGAACCATTTGTTCCACATAATGTTGGTTTGGCAAAGAATCACTACAGAAGGATGTAGTTGGGATGGTCTCAGCCAAAATCTACCTCTTATTTTGAGTAAAGTGTAAAATAATTGGAATGTTATTTTTTTGTCTTTTTTTTAGCAATTTGTCTTGACCCCAAGGACAGAAGCCAAGTACAACAAAATCAATGAAGAATTTGATCAAATGATGAAGAAGAACTATGTTACTCAAGGAGTAAGCAACAGTTCTTCTTTATGGATATTGATATTATTGCCATTGAGTTCAAATTGAAGAAGTGGTATCAAACAGTAGCTTTGATAGATTTGGGAGAGAGTGCATGTCTCACATCCATGAAACAAAGCTAAAGATGTATTGTCTAATTGCATCTGATTTGTACAAAATAGTGGATATTACTGGAGCAGAACAGTGAGAACCTAGTGTCTTTGTTTGGTTTTTGCCTGGGTCAATTCTTAGTTAGTTGATAACTAAATACTTTTAAGTGCTACATAGCTAGTATTTGTTTCACAGATATATGGCATGTACTCTAGCTTCAAGTTTATTTTAAAAAATTACAATAACATTGAATTTTTTTTTGATGAGAAATGCTCATTTTTTTCACAGAATCAAGAGGGTTTCCCATCAGCAATGCCAGTTTCAGTACCAGTTTCCCAAAACAGCAATGGGTCAGATGACACTAATGGGTATTCTGTCAGTCGAAGTAGTAGTGTTGATACTGTTGGAAGTAATTCTGGAATAGCAAATGCCAACACTACTGGAAGAATATCCACAGGCACCCCAAATACCGGATCAAACCCAGGACTAAGCATATCAGGTTAGTTAAAACAAATCTGAAGTGTCAATGTATCTAACAATAAACAATTTGATAGCCTTTCTATAGAGACAAGTCAACTTTAACATGAGCACTTATCAACTACATGTAACATTCAACATTTATTGTTCTGCACATCCTAACACAGAAAACTTCTTTTATATTTTTCATTTTCCTGCACTTTTATAATGTTCCATTATTACTTTACATTACAGAACAAACCTATCAGAACTAATGCGCCTCGCAGTCACGCAAACTGTATTCATCCTTGCGGACAAGCTGCACATATTGACCAAAATGCTCTACATGTGAAATACAGAATTGTAGCACTTACGACTGAGTTGTTGACATTGACACATCCTGGACAACTGACTGACTGACACAGTAATTTTAGATTCTAAAACTAGTTGTCTAGTATAAGAATAGATTACAACTTTATCTTACTATTTTTACAAGTGCAACAACTCCAGTTTTGGTATATTTTCTGGTGTTTTGGCTTCTTTACATCAATTGTAGAAACAAAGGGTTTAATAGGAATTAGTTGGAGTATTGAAGTGATATTAAAATGATACAGTTAAAGGTGCATTTTAAACTACCAACAGGGTGCCAGAAGTTGTACAATTGTCCAACAAATTGCAGTGCTTCTGCAGAACTTTTATTAGTTGAAGATATTTGCTTTATTTTCTTTAAATTTTTGAGAGCATTAACTGAAGGAGATAATATGAAAAGTTATAATGCATAAATGTATTGTATAATGCAAGAAAAGAATAATAATTAATGATAAATGCACTAAACCAAGAAACAAAAAAGATTTTCATAAGTTTATAAGTTATTTTGCAATTTGGCAACATTTACAAGTTGAATATGTGTGTGATGTAATTAATATTAATTTTAGCCTTCAAACTTAAAGTCCTTGTTATATTATAGTAAAACTACAATTGTGTGCAATGGTATTGTGTTACACAGTGCAATGCTTCATAAAACTTGTTTCAAGACACAAGTTGCAGTTGCACAAGTTGAGAACTACTGTACTTTCTAATTTTTATTTGAATTTTGTGTCGCTAAGAAAGTTTTACAAGACCATTGCACTGTGAAACACCATTGTAAAGCTTTTCTTGCTATACCTTTGGACACAAGTTGCAGCTAAGAGTTTCAACCATAAACAGGGGATTAAAATATTTTTCAAAAATCTTCTATGTGTATAAAATGAAGGCAATGAATTTTAAACTTACCTCATTGATAAAATATAAATATTACAGTATCGTATTAGCGTTTAAACTAAATAAGTGTAGAAAAGGAACAGCATTATATTATAAATGTTTAAATTAAATATAAATTGGCATTCACAAAGTAGAATCATAGCTTAAAGATAATATAGGTTTCACAATGAAATAGGTATAAAATTAGAATACTCAAAAAAGAGTTGAAACTTTTCATTTTAGATTCGCAGTGAATCATAACCTATTATGATAAAGAACTTAAGGATAATATTGGAATTATATTGAATTTATTACAACTGATTGATATTAATCAAATAATGGTAGATCATAGTAGGTTTTGAGTTATTTTTATTGTAGTGTAACATTAAGCTTTTATGCTGGTAATTTTTTTAATATGTTTTGCCATTTCTGTTATCGAGTCCATTTTGTTACGATTTTACAAGTTGAACATGGAATGTGATTGCAAATTAAAAACTATTAAAAGTAGATATGAATAAGTATTTTTTAACCTCTTGTACAGTACAGCATGACCTTTTAACTTTTTTCTCACACACTCTCTTGCTGCCTTTAACCCTTCCATCCATCTGTTCATCCATTCATCCATCCATCCTTGTTTGTTTATTTTATTTTATTTTTTTATTTTTTTGTCCTTCTTTTCTTTCTTACTTCCATTTTTTTTTCTTTTTCTCTCTTTATTTTCTTTTTCTTTTTCTCTTTTTCTTTTTTTTTCTTTCTCTCTCTTTATTTTTTTTTTCTTTCTCTCTCTTAATTTAGTCACTAGATGTATGCTGTATGTCTCTCCTTTTCCAAACATTTCCCTTCGCATATTGGTTGCTACATCCATTAAATCATCTCATCTACTCTTATAGCCTGTCATGCGAACATAAAAACGTATAGACACATTCCTAAGTTATGTCAATATGATTCTACCACAGGACCCCCACAGCAAACTATGTCAGACTTAGTAGCAGCAGCTGAAATGAACAGTAACAAGCAGAGCATCACAGGTCAGTACCAGAGATCCACTAATTCCGTGGGCAGTGACCATGGATCAGGGTTTCCTGCGCCTGCGGTACATAGTGGACGCAGCTCTGTCTCTCCCAGCCCACAGTCCTCACAGACACCAAATCGACCACATCTCAAAGTTGTCATTCCTGCATCAAGATCTTCAAGTGTACAAGTGGTATGTAACAGAGATTTTGTGTGTTCATGGAGGAGGATGGTCAGAGCTTTTTTTGTGGTGGATAAATGGTTAGATAATGAATGAACGGTTGAATAGATGGATGATGAAAGAAGGAATGAAGGAAATAATACATGTTTAGAGGAGGGAATAAGTGGATGGATGGATGGATGGATAGATGAATGAATGAGCTTATCAGTGAATAGATGGATGACAGAAAGAGATAATAAGAGTAAATATATTGAATGAAGGAATTTTAAGCAGATGGTTGATGAAAGGATGAATGGGAGATATGAATGAATGGATGGATGGGTTAATAAATGAAATGAATGAATGGACTTCTATATTAGCTGTTTTATCCAACTGGTTTTACCTCTTTAATTCTTCAACTACTTTATCAAAGCATTTTTATCTGATGGCTTCTTTTAAAATAATTTCAACGTTTCTTACTCTTCTTCAACCGAATATAAAAAATTTCGGTATTTTCCTCTTCAGGCTAATCGTGGGAGTTCAAACGCTCAATCTCAGTTTTCTCAAGGGAATTACTCGCTCTCAACTCCTGTTATCTCTCTCGCAACACCGAGTAATCCAGCGGCACCGCCTTCGTTTTCGTCAGCAATGCCGTCCGGTTTCTCGAATGAAATGCACCCGGATAGCGCGGACGTTTTGAAGCAACTTGCAGGCCAGTTTCCACCATTGCTTCCACAACAGCAAGCGTTTCTTCAACAACAAATAAATCTGCAGAATTTACAAGCATTAAGTCTACTGCAAGGGTAGGTAAAAGCTGATTGTTTTGGATTTTTCCGACTAGTTATCAGAGCGACTTACAATAAAAAATCGAGCAATTTATTTATTTTTCCTAAAAATGTGACCGTGGCTCAAGAACCGAAAACACGATGCAACTCTTGCACGAACCAAATTTCACCATGTGAACACGTGTGTAACTTGTTGGCAATGGCGTGATGTTGGTACCCAATGAAACGCGACTTTTTGCTGTACTGCTAGCCAGAATACACAAATTTTAAATTGATTTTCTCGAAAAATTATTTTGTTGCAACAAACGTTGTCATATCCCTCTAAAATCCCGTGGCCAGCAATGCAGGGTTTCAGTGTCTCTATATTTCCTATTTTTTTACAGTTTCGCTATATTTCCCTATATAGTTTTAAAACGCCCTATAATCCCTATAATCCCTGAGAACGGAAATTTATTAATATTCATAAATATCAATTGAGTCTTGAAAGCTTCATATTGCAGTAAGCTCAGTATTTTTGGATTCAAAATGTGTCCACCAAAGGTAGCCCATGAACCATGTTTTTGTGTGTGAATTGGGTTACGTGTGTTGCCGCCATTTTACACCATCTTGACGGCCATCCTGGCAGAATTTTACAGTTCTACTTTTTAGAATAAAATCCTATGTACACTTTACGCTTCATGTCGAACTGACTTTCAATATAATGTTTGTGCTGTTTGTGTTCAGTAGATTTAAGTACCCTATATTTTCCTATTCTTATCCCTAAACATACCCTATAATTTTGAAAATTTGACCCTATATTTTGGTAAAAGGTCACTTGAAGCTCTGGCAATGTTGCGCGCAACCGTTCCACCGCGTGTTCGGGTCTGAATTAGACCAGAAAAATTGAAATCCAATCAAAATTCACGGAAAACCAAAACCAATCACAGACCTTAAACTTGGAAGCCTTCTTGGTGTAAGTGCCTTATTTGGCTTCGTTTTTCGACCAAAGTCTTAAGAGTTTTATTTGTTTTCTTATGTAGAAACCCAGGCTTAATGGGTGGAGCAAACCTGTTGGGTAACAGACTGACGGTTCCTACCTCGGCTCAAACTCAACATCTTGTCAACGTCAAATCAGAACCTGTCACAGAGCACGACCCATCGTCACCAGGGTCTCGTTCATCGATCTCTCCCACGTCGTCCTTCTGCCGACAGACCCCCAGCAGAGAGGGAAGAGAAGAAATGAGCGAAAACATGTCTAAGAGACCACGATTGGATGTCACAGCCAATGGCTGGCGTTAGCTGTGAGTGCTTGATCTTTTATTTCAAATATACCACAAAGTGAAAAAACGTTGACCAAATATGGCATAAACTACGACCAAAGAGGATTGTGGGAAATGATCGAACTTTGCACTTAAAAACCTAGACATTGGCTAGCTTTAATTTATTATCACTCAAAATATTTTCAAATATACTTTTTTAGCACTTTGATGTTCGATGTCCGGAAAAAACTTCAAATCTTTATTTTAAAACAAGAAATTCGGGATTAAATATGTGCAAAGTGAGTTTTCCCGCCATGTCCAAGATCCGACTTGTTTTTTTATAGTATATGCCTGTCTGGTCAAAATTTTCTCAATTTTCAGCGTGTAATTAGTGAGTATTAATTTCTTGGTAATTAAGTAATTTCTTAAAACATGTAAGAGTTAAAAAAGAAAAGTGTAGCTATATAATTTTATTGTTTGAACCCAAATTATTGTAAATGGTATTATTCTTAAGCAACGAGCCACATTTGCAAATGGTAGTTATCAAGCTATCTTTTTTACGGTTAGCAGGCAGCATAATTATCCATGTGCTTATAAGTTGGAAATGCTTACCAAAAGTTATAAGAAAAGTGGTTATTTTAACATTTTTGTTTTGCTGTTAGTTTTCTATTATTTTAACCACTTCGAAATGAATCGTGCTTTAATTTCTAAAATTTTAACCATATATGGAAAATAACTATTTAGGACTAACAACCATATAAGGGAAAACCCATATATGGGCATTTTGTCTAGAGATGCACAATTCATTTCGGATAAACCCCCGCATCCAACGTTCTTCCGTAGTCGTTTAGGCCCAGGTCGACCGTCGAACTTCTCATGAGCCGAACTTAATGACATCAAAGAAGACCGCCTTATTAACCATTGTTTTTAATGAGTTCGGCTCATGTGAAGTTCGACGTTTGACCTGGCCCTTAGTCACTTTATAAGACACGTGACTTCATTAGTGTAACGCAGCCTTCGTCACGCGTCTTGTTCGTGACATGTATATTTATTTGACAGTTCTTTCAAACCTTTTTAAAAACAAATTATATATACATAAAGCATTTCTAGATAAGTTGTTAAAAATATCGATTATGTAATAACATAGAAAAAGGCTATATCGACCATAATACGAGCTACTAGTTTTTTCCTTTTCTCTCTGTAAGATAAAAGTGAACATTGTTTCACAACTTCAAGTTGTGTTTTGATCAAGATTGTAGTAAGTACTCACTACCTTTGGTTTTTAAAGCTCAAATTGTGGCTAGTTTTAATGCTAGAATCGTGTGAGCATTTAATTCTGGTAGATTTCCAAGTATATTCAAAACGAAGATAAAATTTCTTGCATCATTCAGGTATTCTCTTGGTTTGGCCATCTTTTGTACATAAAATTTTAAAATATTGTACCCAAAAAAGATTTATTATAAAAGCTGTAATATTTGTTTCTTGCCTGTATTTAGTGCAATATAATAAAATGGTGAATTTGCAAAATGATGTCGATTCTTTAGCTTTTGGTTTCCTTGGTAACCAACCTGTCACTAAAAGACTTGCTTGTTATGAATTTCAGTAATACTTTTTCATTGCGCGTGCGTCGTAAAACACCGGCATGCGCAAGAACTTTGCGAATTTACCATTCAAGTTATGTGCAGTTTTTTTAAGTTACAAAACTAAGGCGCTCACCTGTTTAAATAAATAGAGAATAATATATGGGCGCGCGGAGATATGGAATTTATCTTCGAGTGTTCAATTTGATATCTCACGAGTGAGCGCAGCGAACGAGTGAGATATCAAATTCTTGGTTTGCAATTGACGTCATAGCCGCCATGTTGGAAGAATTTGATTTTTAATGAGTTCCTTTGTTATATCTTCCAACATGGCGGACATGCCTTTTGTTATTTTGCTCTCTTGGGAATGATTGCAAACCAAGAATTTGAACACGAGAAGATAAATTCCATATCTCCAAGCGTCCATGTATTTTTCTGTTTACTATATAAACTATAGTGTTTTCAAGGATTTCTACCACTGAATACTAAAATTTCGATTGGTTGATATTTTCACATGTGAAAAATATCGTATTTTTACGTGTGCTGAGATACGACATTTCTCAGTGGTAGAAGTCCTTGTAAAACACTAGTTTATATAATAAATAATTTTATTTCTTTCTATTACATGTAATTTGTACCCTTTTGTGGCCATTTTGTAGTGTGGAAAAACTAAAAATTAATTTGTAAAAAAATTGAAACAAAATTAGCTAAAACATGATATTTAGACGAACACCTTTTTTTTTCCCCTCTCTCTCGCCAAACGCTTACCATCAAGGGAAGCTAAAGCCTCGCTTCCATGCAGAGGCGCGGCCACTTTTCAAAATGGCTACCTCCACTCACATAACACTTCCGCCATCTTTATTTAAACAAAAGTAGATTTAAATTTATAGAAGTATTCGGAGAATGCTAGCATTACAAAGCAAAACAACACACAATCATATTCATAATGTGTAGCCAATAGTTTGAGTGATATACTTATATTTTAAGTGTAACAAAATGTATTCAAAATTAAACTTAGTTCAGTCATTTTGACCGCTAGTTTTCGTGTTGTATCCTTAAAGGTAATTCATTCTAGTACTAATAGTGGCTTGCAGTGAAAGAATTTTTATAATGTAAGTGCTGCTGTTCCTTGAAGCGAAGGAAAGCTGGTCTTTCCATGACTGTATTCCATCAGTATTGGCATAAACTGACTAAACGCTAATATCTTATCAACTCAAAACTAATAAAATTTAATGAATGTACTGAGCTGTGTTAGTTTTGATGAACTCTTACTTCCCCCCTTAAACTTGAAAATGGAAAAATGTTTTTAAAAATCATTTTTGTTTTTGCGTCTTCTCCCCGCTTTTCCGTTTTGTTTGTTTTTTGTTTTGTTTTGTTTTTTCTATGATAACAATTTTCTATCTTCCTTTTGTTTCTTCCTTTCTTCCTTATCCAGAGAATTTTGTGAAATTCAAAGGACGTGTATTTTGCCGTGATTTCGGGGCTTGATGTAATAGATCTCTGAAACGATTGAAAGAGTGTTTCATCCGATATCGAAACACCGAGAACAGGCCCGTAGTCACCAGTAACCTGACCACTTCTAGGAACAAAGTTTTCCATTTCCAACTTTTTAACAAGTTTTAATAATAGACCATTTGCATGATGGCGTAATTTACTACCAAGACCAGAATGCTTTGAGTGGCTTCTATCGTCAGGTAATTTTACCAATTGTCTTTTCATTCCCAGGAGAGTAGAAAAATCTGAATAACAAAGCATTCTGGTAGTGGTAGTAAAATGACGCTATCATGCAAATAGCTTATTTTCGAGATTTTGAAACGGCCCTTTACTAGAGAAGTGGGTTTAGAAATACGAGGTACAGCCGAGATATCGGATGAAACTCTTTTTCAATTATTTCATCTAGCTTCTCAAACCATGAATAATTTTTGGAGAAAATCAAAGCGAAAGTTGGCCAAATTTCATTTTCTCATTAATTATTTATGAGTTTGAAAGGTATTGTATATGCCTTTCCAGTTCATTTTCAAGCCAGTTTTTTTCTCTCAATTTTTCCTTAACTTGTGCATGTAAGACCCGGTTCAGACGTCGAACTTTCCATGAGCCGAACCTAATTACATCAAAGAAGACCGCCTAATTATCCATTGTTTTC
>WUAP02135574.1:0-13075 GCA_015163945.2 Stichodactyla helianthus
AATAATGAACTCAATATTCGAATAATGAAATCATTAATGGAATCTAGAGGGGCACGCTTCATGTCCTTTGACTGTAAATCTACTGACAGATGGACTAATTAAAAGGAATACTTTACACATACACACAAAAAAATTACCAAGAATACTTAATACAACTGAGAATTCAAAGCTGGCGTGTTGAAGTGAAAAGAAGCCAATTTGTATCTATACTGCTTACATAATATACTTTACTGTAACTGCAATTACACGTCATGATTCACATGGAAATGGTGAAAAGCCATTGCAGTGCCTAAACACACTGTACCCATGTAGGTACTGTTCATTTCTCATTTATTGAAAACCACTCTACATGGAAATTGCATGATCTCTGACTTGAAATCAGGAGATAATAGGCCTTTTGGAACAAATTATCACGTGATTGTAACTGGATGGCAAAAAAAAAAACAAAAAAAAACATTTATTTAAGACAATTGTCACTAAATTTCTAAAGCTATTAATGAAATCTTTTACAGAATACGTTTCTACCCTTTTAACATGCTTTTGATCTCAAGATACTAAGCATTTTAATGTTTGTTTGCCATCCAGTGGAGCCTTCCCCAAGGGACCATGAGCTCAATTCATTCGCTATTGAGGTCATATATCGTCATGTGACTGTTTGCTGCAAAAGGCCTATTTAACCTATACTTCCAAAAGAGTGTTGTGTTTAGATCATTCTATATTATACCTGTGGATGTAGTTCTCTCTATTGCTTGGTAAATCATAATTTATAACCAAGGACACTTGCTGGACATCTATGCCACGTGCCTATTTAAAAATACATCAGTAAGGTAAATCAACATTAGGTACAAGTTTACTTGAGAAGCAAATCAAACCTGGCTCAAAGCCATTACTTAAAGCCAGGCAGATGTAACAGGAAGTTTTGTTCAACCATATTTAACACTATAAGTTATGACAAAGACTGTTCACGCAACACACTGCATAATAATCTCTACTTCAAATCTGCCAACCAGTAAAACAAGAGATGTCATCTGGGAAGCTTAGCTAATACCCATTCATTTGGATATAGAAATTTCCTATTTCAGTTCTCAAGCCATTTTCTGATATTACTTCATTGTTTTGGATCTTTCTGCGTGTAACGAAACTATTGTTTCTTGGTTAGGGTTCTTTGTATTGCAGGGTATTGTTTAGCTTCTGGTCCATTGTTTTAAGCTTTTTTTTTTCTATTGAATTATGCAATCTTTGCAGCGGTACATGAAGAAGGAACCATTGTTTCCTGGTCCATTAATATAAATGAAACACAAAGTTCAAGAGAATGATGCATGGTCTGAAATGGGAAACCTTATACCAAGGTGAATATCATGTTCCGGTTACAGTATATCATAATAATTATTGCTATAGGAACCTGAAGTGATTTTTCTTTTACAAACGTTTGTCGCAGTTCACAAAATATTATATCTACTAGAAGATTAGCATGAAATGAATGGATGTGATTGTAGTAAGTCTTTTTTAATGTGCTTACCAGTAAATCTGTAGTGATCAGGACTCTACTAGATCCAGATCTAAATTCCTTCATGATGGTGTCACGCTCTTTCTGCTGCATGTCACCATGCTGAACAAAAAGTAACAAGTTAAAAATTTCATAACTGCCCCAAGAGTTCAGTCAGAAAATTTTTTGTCAAGAAGTCCTCTATAGTTCAAAATCATTCCAATTTTAAGGATTATTCAGGACTTTCTGGAAACATTTATTTTCAAGGGCTTTTCTAGTGGATGGACTTGAAAATGAAGCTAAAATTCTTGAGAAGATTGGCGTACTTACCACAGAAGAGACAGTAAAGTGTTTAGCATGCATTTTTTCTGTTAACCAGTCGACTTTTCGTCTTGTGTTGACAAATATCACAGCTTGGGTGATTGTCAAAGTTTCATACAAATCATAAAGAGTTTCTAATTTCCACTCCTGCAAAATTAAAAAGATTAAATAGGTTATATGAACATGTTTAATAACATTATCACTGTCTTCTACAGCTTATTCAAGATTTTGTCATTAATACTGGGTGCTGTCTACTGAACTGCTTGGTGCCAAAATTATTAAATTTAGGCTAAATATAACCATAAATTTTTATCGCTCAATTTTATTACTAAATGTTCTAAATATAATAGTCTTAAAAAAGGAACTATGACAATTGGAACATTTTATGCCTAAATTCTGATATGCAACTGGTAATCACCATGGCCACTGGTCATGGTTATTCTCTACCAGTTGTTGACTACTATACATGTAGCTGAAATAAAGAAGTGAAATGAACTCTTTCATAAGTTTACCTCCTTTTCAACAGCAATATAAAACTGCCTGATACCCTCAAGGGTAAGCTCTTCCTTCTTCACCAAGATACGGACAGCATCTCGCATAAAATTAGTGGTTACTTCTAAAACTTCTTCAGGCATTGTTGCAGACAAAAGAATAACCTGAAACAAGGAAAAAATAACCTTGAACAATGCTCTTGTATGAGGATCATTTGTGATCTAAATGACCCCCTTGTCATGTGGATATGTTAAAGGTCCATTAAATACTGCAGACCAACAAAACAAAACAAACAGCAGCAATTTTATCATACCCTGGGACAAACTATGGGCTGATCTAAGTTAGGGAATGGCTAACAATCCTTTAAAAGAGAAAAACACCACAGCATCACACCAATATAGCTTTTGAAAATCATTGCAACATACCTGAACATTATTAGGCAGCTTCCTGAAAACCTTGTAGATTTGCTCCTTAAACCCTCTTGATAACATCTCATCAGACTCATCAAGGACAAAAATCTTGATGTGTTCAGTTTCTATTAATCCAGAATTAACATTGAAGCATTTGAAATATATCTAGTTCACTTAAACGTTGTCGCTGAAGAAAGCCTAAATCCTAAAGCTTTGAGAGCGGAATCATGAAATTTTTTTCACTGTGACATTATTACAATAAGAAACTCACTGTACACCTGCAAATTCTACAACTTGGACATATATCCCTTAATTCTTAGATAGCCAAGAGTGAAGTTTGTTGGTAAAGAAAAGATAAATGAAAGGTTTTAGGCTTTTTTCAGCAATAACCTTTATTGTGGGCGACAAGAGGAGCATGCAAACATAATCTTGACGAAAAAACACCAAGGGGCCTGGGTGCGCATAGTACTAGAGACTAAACTGCTTTTCAGGGTTTTCGACTTCCAACTGGAATGCAAAGAATCTGAGGAATGCAGACTTACAAGATTAGGCAAATTGGTCAAACAGGTTTTCATGCACACGTGAGTGATCGTGAATTCCTGTCAAACGTTGTGATGCAAAAAGTGGTCAAACTAGCTCAAACAGGTTTTTATGCGTGGAATTTCCTGGAGTCATCAGAGGACAAGAAGGGATTGACCGAGGAACCCATGTGTGAACTACCTCAGCTTGGTAAGGCTTTATAATGCCATAGTTATTCCATTTGTAAGATCTGTAAGCGCATTTGCTATATTTTCAATTTCCAAGATTACAATTTTGAAAAAATTTACTTTGTGTATTTATTACAATCCTTTCCGAATGATTCTCTATGATTTATACAGATTGAACTGTGTTCATGGCATGCTGACCCACTCTGGTCATTACTAAACCAGTTTGAAATCATTCTTGCCCGCATTTCCTAACCTGAGGTTACCTCTAGTTTAATTAGCTATAAAACAAATGTATGGCTGTAGAAGTCTATTTGAGAGGTATCTATGGCTTGTGTGTTGATAGCATAGGGGTAGGGGTGCTTAAAGCAAGGAGTTTCAATAGATGTTTTCAAAGATGCATGAACACTTTCTTTTATATTGTGGGCAGATTAAAAAATGAGGCCATTTCAGGCAGTATGAATAAACAACTACACAGCAAACATAGAAATGTCAGGTATTTCCAGGCTCTTTAAGAAAAATTATGCTAGACATATAGTATTAAATGGATGAACACTGGCAATACCAAAACCACTGTACCATGGAATCATCGGAAAAATTTGTATGATGGTGCACAAATGTCTGTGACTCTGCCCCCAAATACAAAGGAATGTGTTACTAGTTAAACTAGATGTAAAGATGGGAAGCAGAAAATAGAAGTTTAAAATTGAATCAAAATCGAACATAACAGCGGAAAGGATAAAGAAAAGTGGACAAAATTATTCTTAGATGAGTCTTCTATGGGAGGAATAGATTTTGGAAATTTGTGTGAAAAAAATCAAAATAAGTGCCACTTTTTCCCATCTATAGTTAAATATTTAGACAGTATTTAGAAACACATTCCTTTGTGTTTATGTGCAGAGTTGCAGATATTTGTGGGCAGCAACATCATACAAATTTTTCTGACAATTCTACGTCATTACAGTTGATTCTGTAGTTGGTATCTTTTGGGTACTAGGAGGAAGTACAAACAAATTCTTACCTAGAAATCCCCTTTCAATCATGTCAAAGACACGTCCAGGGGTACCAACAACCACATGGTTCTCTTCAGATCTCAACTTATGCATGTCTGTTCTCACACTGGTACCACCAATACAGGCATGAACCTTAACATTCATGTAATCTCCCAAAGATAAGATCACCTTTTGGATCTGAAGAAAAAATATGATCTTTAAAATTCTGCTTTGACCAAGTCAACATGAAGTTGACAAATGCTGATGTAATGGACTGATTCTACACTAGCCTTGATGTTGTTTATTTTGTTATGGTTATCAAAATGTTTGGACACTGTGTACAGATTTCTGATCAATTTGATTTGTTTCTCTCAATAACAAGAACATTTTCAAAAAGAATTAGATAACAAGATCCTGCTTACATTTAGAATTATAAAACATTTGAGACAAAAAAATGCACACTGATTAGATGACTACTGCATTTATATCATAGGACAGAGACACCACTCCCACTAAAACAGAAAAAAACTTTTATAAAAGCAATATAAAACAATCACTTATGTCCCTGTACTGTGTGTGATATATACACTATGGGAGATGTAAAGCACTCAAAAAGCAATAGAAACACTTCACTTTGCCTCATGTTCCTAAGCTTGCTTTTCTCGTGCTCTACATCTTCCAGCCTTTTATATCACAGGACAGAGATATATACATGTATTGCTTGAAAACAACTTCTAGACCAAGTGGACAAATACTGCAGCATTTAAATGCAATGAGAAAAACTATTATATTTTCAATACCTGCTGTGCCAACTCCCTTGTTGGAGCCAAGACTAAAGCTTGACATTCTCTAAAGGTAACATCAATGTTTTGAAGGATGGCCACAGCAAAGGTGGCTGTTTTACCAGTTCCTGACTGAGCTTGAGCTATTACATCTCTTCCTGTGAAACAAAATATTTAAAATAATCAAACAACTGAATTTCCCCTTGCACTGAACATCACTGAGAAAGAAAAAAAGATTTTATAGCCAGCATTTACACTAATACAAGTTTCTTGAAATCAGACCTCAGTGACCACAAAAATAGGGTTTCAGTCAAGGTTGGAGTATACATT
The DNA here is from genome assembly GCA_015163945.2 of Stichodactyla helianthus. NCBI lineage: Eukaryota > Metazoa > Cnidaria > Anthozoa > Actiniaria > Stichodactylidae > Stichodactyla > Stichodactyla helianthus. The sequence goes on from WUAP02135574.1 coordinate 5,518, forward strand.
TCAACTCCAATTTCTATTTGAAACTAAAGTTTTGTCATCATTCAGGTGAATTTGGGGATGGTTATTTAGCCAGTTAAACTTGAGTATTCATACAAAAATTTTAACCAATTTGTTTAACTCCTTGTCTTTACAATTTGCATTCAAACCCTGTACAAGCAACAAACATGAGTAAAATAAGCTTTAGTGAGGCATTTTTGATCTAAAGATCTGTAATTAACATGTGCACTGTTGTAATCCTACGTTTCTTATGAAAAACAGCAAAACAGCCAAGACATTTTGGGTATTTCTTGTACATCCATAAATGATATAAATTCACAAATTGAAGACAATCCCTGCACCTTCAGGAAACATTTGGCAAGGTCAATTAGGCCTGTTTAAAAGCATCTGTTGTCAAGTTAAAGTGATAGTGTATGAGAGAATCCAAGAGGAAGGTACATCTTTGTCAGTCAGAGAACAGTGTAAACAGTAACATTTTAAAAACTTTCTGGGGGGGCCAAAAAGGGCAAGAGAGCATTTTCACTCATTCAAATACAATAAAAAGATGCTCACTGAATCACAAAAGTAAATTAAAAGCTTCTATAGGACATATGTCAAGTTTACACCAGATATCTGTTAAGTTCATTTGGCTTTAAGGACATTCAAAGCCATTGTTACTGCAAATCCTTTCTGCATGCACGCTTGAGCTCTTTCAATATCTCAGAAACAAATACAGTGACCACCAACTTTTTCCTTCTTGAAATTCAGTTATTATCAACATCTATAAGATACTTCAAAATGAACAAATTCTCAATGTAGGGGAATAAATGGCACATAACTTATGGAAAAATCTACCTCTACACTGATTCGAATTCCATTCAATTTAGTTGTACTGCATGGATAAAAAGCTTCATGCTTTGTACTTGCTTCTTCAAACATGACTTTGTGTAAGAAATGTGAAGGATAATACTGTTCATGTTCTGGTAGCTTTTTGTTGCATTTAGATTATTTTCAATGTTTTCTGTATGTATTTATGCTGGTGCATTATGTTACATTAAAGCACATATATTTTCTTCTGGGGGACTTATTTTGATGGCACATAGCAAAGAAATGAATACAGTGACCCCCATTGTTCATTAGTACATGTAGTACATTCAGGAAAAAAATCAAGGAATTCTTAATGCAACTTCATTCACCCACAAACATCCTTAAAAACAATATCAAAGACATTTTAGCTTTTCTCTAATGTTTTAGCTGTTCTCTGAAAGTATTAAGTATACCTGTGCAAGTTACTACATTGTCATTATAAAATGATTTCTATTGTTGTTTTTTACAAAAAAAAAAAAAAAAGGGAAGCCATTTCAGTGTTACATTATACTGTACCATGTGCATGTGGTAGTCAGTACAATACATTTCCAACTCATACAAAAACTGCTGTATAAATACAGTTTGTAGTTTGATTAGGAAGGGGATCATTGGTTTCTACTTTAGAACAGCCAGGTGATGATTTGAGTGTTTAATTTAGAGAATAACAGAATGTAGAATGTAAAATACATGCCAGCTTGGTTTCTGATAGCCACGTGCTGTCTCTGACCATTCTAGAAGCACTACATTTTTATAACTGGGATATTCTTGAAGCGCATACCATTTCCCAAATAGAAGTGTGGCAAGGTTGTTCGAAGGAATCAAAGAAAATTCCCCTAACATGATCAGTACTAAATTAATATTATGAAGAAATACAGGCATCAAATACAGCCAAATCTCTATTACATACCTTCACCTGCATTATTAAACTATTTGTAACAAAACGATTTTATATTTAAGGGATTTTATATAAATCATTCATTATTCATTTATCTCATTTTGTCTCTTGAGCTTGGTTTTTGTAAACTGAAAAATCAAGCTGATTGGCCTTTTGATTGGAACTTCTATATTTCTAAAAATTTATTTAGGCTTGGATAATTTTTTCTTTCCTTGAAGAATTTAATAGATTATCCACAGCAGGCAAAAAATTACTCGAGGCTAGTTGAAAACCAAATACTGTGAGTGGAATTTCTAGGTTTTTTAACACACGAATCCCGTAAACTCAAAGAAACATAACTTGCACGATAACAAAATTTTAAACTCACATGAGCAAGTTTTGGATATATATTATATAGATATATTCAAAAGAATGGGTCATTCATACTTATTTTCGGGAGAGATTTTAGGCTTTTACGGTAGCAATATTGCGTAATTAATTTATATTCTCTGCAGACTTCTAGAACCCACCAACATTTCATGACTGGCTTGATGAAAACCAACAATTCTGAAGTAAAACATGGCATGAAACGTTGGTCAGGTTTGTTCTTGACGCTGTAAAAATTTATTCAACGCGACGATCAAGGCCATCCATTGATGACTGAATCGGTTCCACTGAATCGCGTGTAGCGCAGACAGAAACCGGCAGCGTTTACTTTTACATGTTATCTACCACACTAACCTCTACAACAAGGAATGATTGCTCTCTGTTGAATTGCGGAAGGCTTTTCAAATCTACAAAATGAGCGAAATATTAATCTTTGGCGACGATTTCAAAGAATTTCACACAGATTGTAAAAAGATGAGTCATAGGTAAAGCTCACTTCGGGTGACCAACGACTAAACCTGACCATCATTTACGTACCCATAGGCAAAAATACCACGGAGAAGGGCTTCTTTTAGTTTCATATCATCGAAGCTTTCACACACCTCGTTCCAGTTTGACTGTGGGTTTGAAAAAGTTTCATTCATTATGAGATTTAGGGAATGATCTATGGTGTTAGAACACTGTACTTGTACCACACGACACATCAACTAACCTCGATATCTCCCTCTGTTTCCAATTCTGGCGCTCCATCTGGAAACTCCTCCTGTTCTTTTCTAAAAAGTCAATGAATATTACGATTGAAGCTCTCCGTTTGTTTTCTCGCCATCTTTTCAATCCATACCGGCAATAACACGTGGTAAGAAAAGGGCTGACAGAGAAGACGAACGGCTCGATCTGCCTTTGAATAACGTGTAGTTTACGATGTTTATACGCCATAAGATTCACTCAAAGCCAAGGTAAGTGTAGAGAGATTATATATCTTTCATTTTGGTATGACATTCGTTCACAAAAAAAGTGATAAATGCATTAATTCTTACCTTGATTCAGTTACTCCTTCGCGAGACATGTTGCATGAAATATAGCAGCGGGAAAAAGGACCGAGAGATGCCGGATGAGCCCTATAGGGGGATAGCACACATTGCTCTATTCTCATACCCTTGACGTCACATCATTTCCGCCTTTAAAAAATTTGCATAATTACACAGAAAGCCCGAAACTATATTTTATCAAAACGATGATATCGTAAAACTGATCGTAGTTTTTAGATACGCTTACTGAGTAGTTCAAGTTTTTAGATCTTCTATTTAGTCTACCCGTTTGAAGTTTCTGTTCAGTTTACTAAGTCTCCTTCTATATTTAGTCCCATGATCAGCCCCAACTCCTGGAAGGAATATGCCTTTTTCGTCGTTTTCCCATTACAGGTCACTTGTCATTCCCTTGGGGCTTTTTCCTTTGTTTGTTGTTAACGCTTGAGAAGATAAATTAATATGGATAAACCTCACTAGCTAGAATCTGATTCCCAAGACTTCTGTAATGGGAAATGCCTCCCACATGGAGTAAGGCGACCATAGGTTAGAAACAAGGGACAAAATGCTACAATTCACTAAATGTAGAACTTTATGAATGACCATGCGACAACAATTCCACAGAAGCGGTTAATCTTCCATGGTCTAGGGGCCGACTAACCTATCCCTTTAGGCGTCGGCCGAGCTCCCTGATTACTGAGTCATTATGGATCATAGCGGTGTTGGGGCCGAAATCTCCAGCTGACTCGTGGTTTCGCCCTGCCATACGATGTCTGCAGGTATGGTTCCAAATTAATCAATTGATAAAAATGGTTTTATCAGGCAAAAGTTATTCGAAGACTATTCCATGACTGAAGTAAGTACATAGCACTAAGGGACCTCCCTTCCCCTCCAAATTGTACACAAATCATTGAAGGTAAGACCGAGGGGTAGTCTGGGTAAAAGACCCATATTACATATGCATTGGGTATTGTGTTTCCATTGTTGGAACTCTCAAAAATTGTTTTCTCTGGTAATTCTAAGGAATAATCGGGAATCACCAATAATTACCCCTTTCAGTGTTACCTTCTATGGTTAAGCTTTTTATTTCCGACAACGTTTTTTCAATTTGGTTGAAACCATGCTAAATAATTCGCCTTTCCGAAATTCAACGGAGGACTGGAAACGAACTCGTGCCGCACAGAATTGTGGGGCTGGAATTGAAGACAAGTTAAAGAGGTGCCGCCATCTTGCAATGGATTCAGGGAAAATTGATTTTGGGGACGAGATAGAGTTCGTGCCAGGGACCTCGGAGCACCATGGAAAGTGTGTGTGTGTGGGGGGGGGAACTAAGTTTTGACAGCGGATCGCGGAGCATCTTTGAAAGTGTTATAATCGATCAACGTAGATTTGTGGAAAAAAGTGTGGGCTATAGTCACCCAGCCCCTCCCTTTCCGCGGTCCCTGCAAGCCCAGTCTTTCTTTGGTTTTCGAAAAGGCGAATTAGTGGTCATTGTTAAACTCAACCTCACGTTAACGTTCTAGTGTAAACACGGCTGAGTTATGGATCGAGGTGCTTGGTGGGGAACAAAATTCACTTAGTAAAAAATGGAAATAGATGACGTCACGATTTTTGCTTGCTATGCACCGTGGGAATAAAATGCGGAAAAACATACAAGTCTTTTGAGATTCGCGCAAGATTCGTGAAGTTTCAAATGATGCCAACGCTCTTCTTTCTCTTGTCCTAATCTTTGCCTGTTGTCTCTCCCCGATGGGGTCATGCTATCGTGAATCTCCCCAGGCTTCGGAACGGACGCCGTTCCCTAAGCCATTTTTTCTGTATGTCGTAAATCTGAATAACATTCTCGCCAACAACAGTGTTTGGCTGTTTTATTTTCCCCATATCCTTTTATAAGAGGTACTCTAAATCAGGTTATACCTGCTTCTTCGCACATTCTAAGCTTTTGTTTACGAAATTTGTCCGCATTTTAATCCCACGAGGCTGTGCGATCAAGTCTTTAAATCTATTTGTAGCAACCGGGAATAATCCGAAGTCTGTCAACCCCACATGCTGTACTTCTTAGTTTTTAGAAATGTACCTTCTTCTTTGTCATGGCCCGGATGGCGTTTTTAGTTCGATTGCATCAAATCTGAAGAGCACTTATTATGAACACAACAGTTTTCGCACTTCCTGGGACATTTTCACAACTGGATTCCGGATTTCAAATAATGGATTGTGGATCCCGAGTGCCAAATTTCGGATTTCAAAAGCCAAATTTCTTTGGATTCTGGACTCCAGGTGCTGGATTCCAGGTTTCAAATCTTGGATTCCGAATTCCAAAAGCCAAATTTCCGTGTATTCCGGATTCCGGCGAAGCCTCATTTCCTATAGTACCTGGGGCAACTTGCTGTGAAGCTGATAACAAGCTAATCAAGATGATTTATGCAAAGTGCCATTCTACTCAAGTTTACCAATAGACCCTTATCACGCTAGCGTGACATTATAAGATATTTGATATATAAAAGACGTTTAATATGAAATTAGTCACATTGATTAAAGTAAAACTGCAAGCCGTTTCATGAAGATTGGCCTCAAACTGACGAAAAAATGAATTTTTAAAAGTAAGCATTTTTACAAAGAAATGTACTGTGAACGGGCATCGCATGCCCGGCGAGCCTCATTATCAGGCTAGACATACATTTCTTTGCAAAAATTTCACCAAAATGCTTACCTTTAAAAATTCATATCTTCATCAGTTTAAGGGCAATCTTTACGAAATTTTGCAATTTTACTATTTTCGATGTGACCAATTTGATAGTAAACTTATTTTCCCGATAAATCAAATATTCTATAATGTCATGTTAGCGTGATAAAGGTCTATATATATAAGATTAAAGATATACAACTTAAAGCGGCAGTGAATTAATTACATCGTATAATTACTGATACGTGACAAAAAACGATGTTAAGACTATCATGGATAATAAGGAAAAAAGTCATTCCTTTTGGGTTTGGTTGTTGTCTGATACTAAATTTCATTTATCTCTATTTTCTACAAGAAAAAGTGGAAACTAGAACAGAGTTTCATCAATATGTTAATCCACACAATAGTTCTATCAAAGGAAAGAAGTTCAACTTGAATTCTAGAACCTACAATCTTGCAATGCAACTGGTAGCTCAGCTTCAAAACGGAAAAAACTTGCAAGAATGGTCAATGGAATCTCTGGTAGAGGCTATGATACCTGTGACGGCTATCTCTAGTAATCATTTTCACGAACTTCTGAAACATCTTGATCGTTTTCATCGGTTTATTCCCAACAAAAGACTCGTCGTTTACGATCTTGGGCTGGACCCGGATCATGTGTACACTTTAAAGAGAACAGAATTTGTCGTGTACCGAAACTTCGACTTTTCTGTCTATCCTAGGCACGTTAGAAACTTACAAAACTATGCTTGGAAAACGCTCATAATCCAGCAGGTAATGGCAGAACATGGTGGAGCAATGTGGCTGGATTCTAGCATCAAAATCAGGAAGCCATACACGAGAGTTCTTGAACAAATGATGAACTCTAGCTGTGGTATCCTCTTTCTTTTGCCTCCCTCGGGCCACAACGTTGCCTCTGCCACCCATCCAAAGATGCTTCAGTATTTACCAATGACAAATTTAGAGGAGATAAAGCGACTTAGAATGTCGCCAGGAGGGGCAATGTTGATATTCAATACGCCGGAGATTCGTGAACGCATTATCAAATGGGCGATACTTTGTAGCCTTCTTCAAGACTGCATTGCACCTGAAGGGTCTACACCTTATTGCGATCTGAGAAAATTTCCAGAGGAAAGGAATGGTGGATGTCATCGATATGATCAATCCATGTATGCTATTCTGGCAGCAAATGCATTTAACTCGCAGACGAGAAGATATGTAATTGCTAGCAAGTTACACTATGTAGGGGTAAGCAGACTGGATCCCCCTTTTTACCGCCAACTCATAATTTTTCTCAAATCATGGTTTTTATATCTTTGTAATTGGATGCCTTTTACATAATTATGACATGAAAAAGATAGCCAGGGGTGAGGTGTTTAGCTCACTGCTTTGTTTATTGTCAGTGTTGTTGAAGGTAGTAGTGCCTTACCCGGCGATAGCTGTAGAAATGCATGGTATAATGTATGGCAAATAGTTAGGTCAATTTCATATATAGTAGCAGTAGTAGCAGTAGCAGGAAGTGTTTACAACATGAGCCGCGGCGTCTTGTATCAGATTTACGACATGAGCCGAAGGCGAAATTAAAGTTTATGCAAATGAAGACGATTTTGTGTCTGATAGACCCTTACGACATAAACATGAAAATGAGGCCAAGGGCGCGCTATCAGAATCACAGGGAGCCCAAGCAATGAATCTGACATGAATTAGAAAAAAAAAAAAAAAAAAATGTTAAGAATATGAAAAATA
>WUAP02135585.1:0-13072 GCA_015163945.2 Stichodactyla helianthus
CTTATAATTTATTCCTTTCTCACTAAATTACTAAAGTTCTTTTTTCCTATGACAACCTTTTTGCAAGTAGGTGTAACCGTACATAGCGTTAGTTTTCATGCCGGTTAAATTCTCGACTACTATTGGATAATCACAGTTGTTTCATGTCCAAAAGCGCACTTGGCAACTCACTACAAGGTCTCGGCGCCATACAGTCAATAAACCCAATAGATTAGATTAGTTAGTTGTCAAGAGCTGGACGAGATATTTATTGAATCAATTCTAAAGTATCTAGGTATACAAAGTTTAGAAAAATAGTAATGCCGTAAGAGACCTTGAAATACAAAAGCGAAGACTGAATACGAGAATGAAAGATTTACACGGTAAATACTACAACACCTCATGGAAATAATTTGATAATAAAAATACAAAATATCTCTTATTTATATTAAATAGTACAAATTTCAGTTTTATAAATTCAAGTGAAATAATATCTTGGCAATATGTCCACAATATTTAGCGTTACATTTGTACATCTATTTATTTATTACTCTACGTAATCTAACATTCTCTGTGTTGGTCGACGCAATCGCCCACGACTAGAAATATTAGCCGTCTCATTATCGCTGTCAGAGTCACTTTCAGCATATGTCATATGCCTTGGCCTCGATCGCGTTCGTGAACTATGTCTTTGTACTTGGATCTCACTAGATGTGCTGCTCAATCTACGGTTGGCGCCTCGACTGCGGGAAGTGTTACTACTGGTACTAACACCTTGCGATCGAGTTTTTTTGGTATTTCTATCAGAACGAACAGCAGATTTTCTAGGAACTGCTGTTGGCCTGATCTTTGGACGAATGTTTGTTCGACGAGAAGGACGAGTTGAAATTGGTGACTCTTCTTCAGTTTCGTCACTCTCTTCCTCACTTTCTTCTTCGTCTTCTTCATCCTCTTCGTCCTCTTCTTCATCCTCTTCCTCATCTTCACCGGCTTCATTATCGCTATCTTGTGTTTCATCTTCCTCATCTTCATCATTTTCTTCGTCATCGTCTTCTTCCGCATCCCGACTTTCTTCAGACATCAATCTCGCGCTTCTTCGAGTAGAATATTGGTGCGAGCCCGAGCCCTCTCCGTTCACCAAGACTTCGTTTCTGGGTGTGTTTCGATTACGGGTACTCCTTGTTGCCGTTTCACAAGCAGTTTGCCTCGTAGGTCTTCTTCTTTCTGGAGGACTCGTCTCATCTCTAGGCGATACTTCAGCAACAGTTCTAATTCTTATCGGAGGAACTCTCGCTGCAGAAGCCGAAGAAGAAACATTTGAAGTAGTGCTACGAGTATTGTGACGAGATGGTGGCAGCCGTATAGTAGTCCGTAAGTAATCGCCATTACTCGATGCTTGGCGCACAACACTATATCCCGAAGAATCTTCTGTATTCTCATGATCAATTGCCGATACTCGAGAGCTAGAAGAATTTACTACTTGCCAGGACGTTGTTTCTGGTCGCTCTGCTGTTGATCCACTTTGTAAAAGTCGTTGTGTTCGTAACCGTGTGCGTCGTGCACCTCCTGATGCGCTTGCGTACCACTCACTCAAGATTGAATCCACACGATCTTCAAACATGGCTGACAAGCGAATTGTCATGCTGTAGATCTGTAATGACGAATTCAGAGGAGGCAGTTATGACTACGAGATTAATGCAAGACCATTATTATTAACATTATTACCCTTGATCTTGGCATGGTGTTGTAGGCCCTTGAATTAGAGAAAATAAGTCTGACGTCACGTACAAAAGCGTCAGGGTCTGCATAAGCACCACTTTCTAGCTTCTCAGAAACAGTAGCAAAGTCCATTGGCTCCTGAACATATTCAGTGTAATCCTTGGGAAAAGAAAAAAGAAAAAAAAAAAAGAGTTTAGAATATATTAATATATCAATATGATATTTGTGAACAGTAATAAAATATCACTTACCGGGAAAGTAACGAGATCCACGGGAGAGAGGAAAGGTTCTGCATCTTCGCGTGTTCTTAGGAAACGAAGTAGGCTTCGTGCAGAAGACACCCACGTCTATCGGAAAAAGGAAAAAGGATGGAGTTTCTTTACCAGCAGTTATTGTAACAATGATCACGAACAGCGCCGAGCGGTTATTACATACCTCTTCAGTTGGCTCAGCCTCTTCTTCCGGTACTGGTTCTTCTTCTTCTCGCTTTAGCCGTTTATTTGACTTTCGTTTCTCAGACTAAAACCATAATTAGAACATTAGATGAGTGCTTTAATCGGTCACTTGTTCAAGGATTTGTAGTCTTCAACAGGATACTTACCTTTTTTCTTTTTCCTCTTTCGTTTGGGTTTTTCTGAACAGTGAATATATAAAACTTAGATATTTAATGCAATAATCATGAGTTAAGGCACAAGCAGCGGCCAATTAACCAACGCGGACCTCTAACGAAAACTGATTCAACAATATTGTGGCAATGTTTGTTAAAAAATCCAAATAACTCACTTCTTCCTCAGGCTCCTCATTGTTAGATTCTTCTGACACATTGGTTACCTGTAACGTTGGATGAAGGATAAGGTAAAATAGAATGGATGGACTGAGGGAGGGTAGAATAACAGGGTCAATAAGTAAAGCTACTTACCTCAATCTCTTCTTCTTCTTCATTAACTCCATCACAAAGAGAAAGAATATCTCGACACTCCCGATCCCTATTACAAAATGAAACATCATCAACCATCTGTTTACATATCTTCCAACAGGCATTAAGATTACTTAGTGGAGGTCAATAATTGCTAATCAAACATAACAAATAATTAATTGGAGAGAATTGGATCTGGGTGTTACCTGATAAAGTCAGTAAGAACTCGCACAAGTTGAGTTGCGTTCCTGACTATCTGACTATCTTCTTCGTTGTACAAACGTGCATTTCTCTCCAGTAACTTGATTTCCCATATTAAAGCGTTAGCTCGTCTATAGTAAATCGGACCCGCAATCAATTAGAATGCTACATAACAAGAACCCGAACATCAATAATACTGAAATACGAACCTGTAAAACTTGTTTTCCAACTTTTGAATGATAGTACTGAGATCATTTGGGAATGGAACAATACTCCAGTAGTCTGGGTATGCTTGCACATCAACAGGATAAACGAAGGGTCCTGCCATGCTTAGCTGACATAGTGCTTCCATTGATGACATGATACGTTGAGTCATTGGATCACGTCCCTCTACTAACCAGTCTGCTTCAGTTGGTTCATAGGACAGTGCTTGAAGCTCTTCATCATTTAGTGCTATATTACTTGTGGATGCGCCAGACCCATCTTCAACTGATCCCTGCAAGTCTGGATCTACAATATCATGAACCAGATAACATTCTTAAAGATACGCTTGGATCTTAATCACACCACAGAAGGTGGCGACTCTAAGCATGGCAAGCGAGAAAATCAGAGGTTGCATGACGTACTGAGTCAACAGGAAAAAGTGTGTGTTTCCAATAAGCTATCAAGCTAAACCTACCCCTTGCAGTGACTGGCTGTAGATCCCATGGACTCATACGTTCCACTTCACCTGTGTCCCACCTGTTGTACAAGTAATAGATATAAGCCGAATTCACTAGCTGTCATAGAATTCGCTTTACTTATCCTACATTACCTGACTTCAAGACACTGAAAATGGCTTTCGGGATATTCAGGCTGATATGGGCTTCGATCTATGATTTCTCCTGCCCACCAGCTTTCATCGATAACACTACGAAAGCGGTCACCTATCAAATCATAACAGTCAGTTAAAGGGATCAGTGTGAAGGTCGGAATGGAAATAGCAGGCAGAAAAGAAAGTCGACCTTACCTTGCTGCCAGTTTCTGGATAACGAACGATCGTAATATTGTCGCAATATAATAAAGTCAAGTACATCCGGCATGTCGTGGTATCTGGTAATCATAATAATCAAGACTGTTAAATAGCAGCTTTTAATATCAATCTAGCACATAACAACGTTCTTCTTACTTTACAGTAAATGACCCTCCTGTACTGGAACCGCTTTCTGGGTTGATCTGAGCTGAAATAACAAGTAAGGGACTGGTCAGAAAGTAAAAATTGGGGTCAGCCATGAAAAACAGGGATGGGTGATGAAAAAATTGGCCACTCATTAGAGCTGGCTTATAGTTTCTTGAGACATTACAGGTTCTAAAACAGAGATTGGTCACCAATGGCCCCCACTCACTTTCTGACCAGTCCTTAAGATCAAGAAGCGTGGCACAAACGGTAAAAATGATCTTATTTGTACATTCTCTGTCTTCCGTTAAGTTTTGCATTCTAACACTATTAACGTCTCACCGGCTTACCCAGTTTCAAACAGCAGAGAGTAGGTGGGTGTCCATTACACAGCGATACGTGCAGACTAACGATACGACAAAGTTCTTCGCTCTGAATATAAACCACAATATCATAAAATGACAGTCTCTCTACAATCTCTACAATTCAATCCTTGCTATTGTTTGCTTACCTTCAGCCTCAGTTTATAGTAACACTGTTTCTTTGGATTAACATCATACAGCTTGTGTTTGATTACTTCTTTCACGTACATTTCATGTCCTTGTCGAAAATAGTAAACCTAAAAAACAAGGAAAATCAGGGTAAAATTACTCATATTCTCTAAAGGACCTACAAAAGGGTTAAGGTAGCCTAAGGAAAGGTGAGGTGTCTTACTAGCCTCCCTCGTTACTGTACCATCGCATACATACCTCGTCACCTATTTGTGGTAAATAAGGAGACAGTCGTGGTTTGGAACATGTTAACCAATCTGGAGGTTGATAATAATTCAATATATCCTGTACTTCCTCTAGTTTAGGTTTCTTTGGTATCTATGACAACAACCAAAAAGGTATCATTAACCGTTTTACAGATGCGAGTAACGGTTTGCGTGTAGTAAATATTTTGTGTTGAAACAAAATCGTTGTATTGTTTGGAAGATAGACTCACTTTTTTAGGTTTTGTTGGTTTTTTATTCTTTTTTTCTTTTTTAACCCTGTTTGATTGTTGTGGAGAACTAGAACTGGGTTCGTTGAGATCACCCTCTTCATCTGACGTACTCAATACGCGTCTTACACGTCTTTGTAAAACAAACAATGAAAATAAGATTAGTTTTTCTCTTTGGCACGACAGGAACCGAAAGTAAATCCAAATGAAGCAAGTACCTTGATCTTCTATTCTCACTTTGCGTTTGTGATCGCATTCCAACATCCTCAGTCCAGTCAGAATACTCGCTTGATTCACTAACAAAAATAAAAATGGTTTTGAGAAGGACATACAAATCCAAAGTACTTTGCTTTTGTTCTTTTCAACTGGGAGAGGCATTTACCTTGAGCTTCCTGACCATTCCTCCTCTTCTTCGCTGTCACTGGGTGTTAGTGCTACGACATCATCATCTCCAGATTCATCCACATCCATAGCTAGAGCAGCACGAGTTGCGTAAGTAGGCCGCGATGATACTCTATTCGCCACGCGCTGGACACGTGTTGCGCGGGAACGAGCTCGTGCTGCCTGACGGGACGAAGTCCTTCTCTGATTTCGTTGACTTCTTTCACTGTTAGACAAAGTTTCTTGAATCTAAGAAACGATAAAACATGCAGAAAAGTTTTAACAAGTGTTAGATGAGACAATCTTTTTTGTTGAATGAGGGACTAAATTTTACCGTCTGATTGACCAGTCTAACTGCTGCTGTTGCTTGAGGACGCTTTTTCTTCTCTCTCATATAATTAGTTAGTTCACTTCTTCCAAGATAAAGACGTCTTTCCTCATCGAATCTTAAAAAATAAACGAAATTCAAAAACTATTCATGTCCTTTTTAAAGACTTCTGATAATTGCACTTACTTGATGGCACTTGGTTTTATGTCTGGCACAATGGTACGTCTTCTCCAGAGAGCAATGTCAGACTCAGCAACATCTTCTATCACCGGCACGTTGCCTTGTGCTTGTCTTACTCCTTCAACATCACCACTTTGTCTCATGCCGTAATTCCTGCTCCCCCCTGGACTCTGCAAAGGAGGCGGCACAGCGACACCCTGGTTGGAAGGAGACCCTGGAACTAGAGCAGAAAATGAATTCATAAAACAATGTGAAATAAATGGTCCTAGTACGATTAGGATATTGATGTTTGTTAATTTTAATTGATTACTAAGAACCTTGTATAGCAGCCCTGTCTCTATTTTCTGCCTCTTCAATTTCTGCCAGTAGAGGAGCAATTTCAGCCCTTGGGGTAGGGGGTGGTGGTGGTTGAGGTGCATTCCTTACATTACTACCATGACCAGGTACCAGTCTTTGATAGTGAAGGGGGTGAGGGTTGCCATCGACATCCACAAGAAAAGGTGGAGGCATCAAGTGCGGTGCAGTCTGAGTCTGATTAAATTAATAAAATGACATGAATAACAGAGAATATAGAAAAGATAATAAAGAAAAAAAATATGTATGTGAATACCTGCTCATCAAGTACATAATGGTTAGCATCTCTGATAAGGGGTCGGTAATCTGTATGGAAAAACTGTTCACTAGGGACCTAAAGAAGAAACCATATAAACATTGGACTGATAAACATTTCATAAGAGATCAATACTGTTTAGACATGTGTTACCTTGGCAAAAAGCTCACTTGATCCATAGCCAAATATACAGAGATGACCATGACTATCCGTACAGGCAAACTGCTGGCCATCAGGAGAGAACTTACAGTCAAACACAGCACCATGACCTTGGCCTTCAATCTGTGGTTGAATTGTGGTGATGTGAGTCAGCCTACATAATACACATATACATAATGGTAATACAGTCAACTGGCTGTTGAAGAAATCATAGAAGCTCACTTACAGAATTAAAGAATGTTATGATTTTCTTTCCAGTTCTCAAATCCCAAAGAATTACAAATCCATCATGGCCTGATAAAAATTTAAAAATGCACTAAAATGTTAGAAAAAGGAAAGAGGGATTCATGAAGATAAATTTAAAAAAATGTGTCTATAGACTGGCCTTCTTACCTGCACTAAGAAAAACATCTGCATCAACAGGATGAGCCTCTAACACAAAAAGCTCATCAAGATGTCCCTAAAATAAAATAACACAAATAAGTTATAGATTTAAAATGTATCTAAAAGGTGACTCTAAGTGAAATAATGGTTGAATATGTCTATACCTCTAGCACATGAACAAGCATTCCATTAGATGAATCCCATACTTTGATTGTATGATCATTGATAGCAGTAACAACATGGTGGTCACACAAATCCCAAGATACCTACAGAAAATGTTAGATGATTATTTATACAAACAATAATTGGCCTTTCTGAAATTGAGGAAGGAACAGGAGCCGAGTGAAACTATTTACCTAATTAAGAAATTTTCCCCATCACAAAAAAGATTATACTACTGTTAGTATTATTACTAAGTTTGACTATGTTGAGATAAATACTTACTCAGTAGCAAGCTTTTAAAAGTAGCAAAAATAAGAGAGATTGTATGGGGTTTGAGGACAGTCTGTTGTTCAGTTAGTATTTGCCAAACATTCTAAAACTGGGTAAACTTAATAATTTTAGTGTGACCTTTCATGTGATGGGTTTTGTTTTTTAATCAAACTAATATTTCTAAACTCATTCCCAGTCCTTTCCTCAATTCTGAAAAGGCCAATATTATTACCCAGAGCAGACTGCATTCCTATGAGTAAGTCTTACCATTGTTACTCTTGGTCTGTTTGATTTGGTTATGTCATCTATTGTAGGAGTGCTAAGAAATAAATAAGTAGATAAATAAAGAATGGATAACAACCACACTTCCCAAATTACCTTGGTAAATAACAGAATATGTTTGAAATGAGAAAACATTACATCACAGTTTAAAGGGTGTATCAGTATTAATCCTTACCTTGACAGTGTTTTGCTAATGTCAAGTAAAATGTTTTCCCATTTTGATCTTCTGAAAAACCAGATCCGTGCTGTTCCATCTTTAGATCCACTCAAAAACTTCTCTCCATTGTGGCTAAACTGAATACTATCAACATGATCCTAAAATCAAATCAAGGCAAATTTATAACCTGTTTCCTCTTTCATCATTCTACAACAAAACAATTAATTCCAGATAATTTTATGGGAAAGAGTGGAAGTCAAAGCTTACTGTATGGACATCAAGTTCTGCTATTTTCTCTGGGGGACCAGGTGCCATCTGATATAGTCGGATGATATGATCTGTGCTACCAGCAACAAGAAAGCTTCCTCCTGAAGATATAATAAAATACATAATTTTTGATTAATAAATATGATAATCACTTGCCAAATGTGCCAGCACACTGGTAGGCATGGGTAATAATTACCTGGACTGAAGGAAGAACAGACCATCTGTGTTCCTGGTCTTGTCTTTTCCATAAATCTAACAGGGGTAGTCCTACAGAATCAAAGAAACAATTTACTTAACATTTAAACTTTGATTTAAAACTAGAAAATACATGCTGCAAAAGTATTCAGTCTTTCATTTTGAAATCCAATTGTAATTAATATCACTTACTCAAAAGTTAGGTTTGTTGTTTCCCATTTCCAAAAACAAACAGTACCATCAGCTCCAGTAGACATTAAATACCTTTAAAGATTACAAAGACCTAGATTAGTTTAATAATTTAAAGTCATTCAACGTAAGTTGAATGTAAAACATGCTAATTGGCAAAAATATCTTCATTAGATTATGAAATTACAGGTATCATATGAAGTAATGATTTGTACCTTGACTCCTTCAGGGGTGATGGACAGAACTGTAAAAATGAAACAAAATTTAGAGAATGAATAAATAAAAATAAACAAATTCATAATAGCTAGAAAATGACCCTTTTCCAACAGTGTATTCATTAAGAAAGTGTCAAGCCTAGGTTTGGGTAGATATCTTCATGCTTTCTCTTAAAGCATATACAGTCATGTATAATGTCGTCTTATAAAAAGTGTAGACTTACTGCTAGAGAAGTGATCATGCCAGTATGTCCCTGGAGAATTGCTATTGGGTATGTTGTTTTGAGAGACCAAACCCTTATTATCTGATAAGAAAAGAACAATGATCATAAATCTGCTAAGTAAATAATTTTAAAAATTTATGCAGAAAAATAGCAAATAACACCACTCACCTTGTCACAGGAACCAGCAGCAACTAATGTGTTTTCACAGTTGATAGCTATGTCAGTTATTTCAGCTTGATGGCCTCTCAAGGTGGCCAAGAGTCGCCCATCTCTGGTAGACCATATCTTAACTAAGCTGTCATCTGCTCCCTTATGTCAAATAATTATATGGAAGGGTGGGAATTAGTTGAAACATAAAATGATATCTGGTGCGAGATGTCCAAACTTACAGTAATAATACAGTGTCCAGTCCGGTCAAACAATACACAGTACACAGCTGACAAATGACCTAGAATCCTCCGATGCTGAAATACAATGAATTGCAATAATATATATTTAGCATCAAGTTTTGCCAGGCTAATAAAGTCATTTCAGAGTAATTTAATTTCTGCAGTTAAGAATACATTAATCAGTGTTGATAATAAATTAGATTCAAATATGAAACATATTGTTATTATAATAATTACCATTGTGAGTTTGCTGTAAGTGTTTGGCTGGGCCAACAGTCTTTTGTTTTTAAATCCACTGATTTCTCGACTAACAATACTTTGAGCTGAAAGAATCAAATGGTACACACAGACGGAAATACATCTAACAGATTCTTAGGATCCTTACTGTGGTATACCTTAATAAATTCAACCAATACATGTAATAATAGTATCACTACTCTAATCCAGGCTGTTGTCTTGCTTTCCAGTCATCATTGTAGTAATATTTTTTTAATCTGAAACTTTACAATCTTGTCTACAATGTAACAGACTTTTATGTTCATAGCCATGATATAACCTGATTGGTTGATTCACATGTGTGAGCGTGCATCTATTTAACGATGGACTGCACACTGATGTGATCAAGGGCATGCACACTCATGTATTGAGAATTTCATTCACATTTTTTCAAATTTTTATATTATTTTCGGCTCTGGCTATGTTATAAAAGAAATGGTTCACACTTATATCATGCATTCATTGTGAAATGGATGCACTTGGAAGGTTGCTTAAGCACCCAAAAAGCTACAGTTGCACTTGGCTATACCTTCTTTCATGCTTAAGCAACCTCGCATGTGCATCCATTTCATGATAGATGCACACTAAGCATGAACCATTTCTTTAATAAAATACTATACTGTCTGATTGGTGGAAAGCTGATTGTGTTGATCTCGCTTGAATGTAATGGTTTAATATGAAAAAATTACCTAGATTAGGACACAGTCTCTTTCCAACAGGTGCTAGTAATGGTGCATCATGAAGAGAAGCTGCCAAGGACAAACTAGTGGGTTTTGTAGTTTCTGTACCAAAAGAATATTTCATGATTAGAAATGAACTATCAAACATGAACTAATAAATATATTCATACATACATGAACTACTTCATATTCAATGTCTCCTATGTAGAAAGAAGTTGTTAACTATAAATCTTAAATTGGATGCATATTCAAATCTTCGTTAAAATTAATAATACAGTGAAATAATTCTTGAAATATGAATGAAAGGAATCAAACTTTGCAAAGCAACCATACAAAATAAGAGCTCAGAAAAAAACTGAGTTCCAGATGGCGGATGAAAATTGAAATATTTAATTCTAAAAGATCTACACATTTGATCAAGTAAGTATATATCTAAATATAAATTTACAGATCATTGGATTCAGTCAAATTAAAGCTTCACTATAAAAATAGATATAGTTTTGCAATTTTCACATATGTCCATATGCATAAATTAGGATAATTATATTAATATATACTAAATATTAAGGAACATGTTGACCTGATCCATTGCGAAGTAATGACTGCCTTCCAGCACCAAGAAGTGAACATACACCTTTAACACTAGATGGCACACATTTCTCCAAGAGAGGACCAAGGCGACAGCATAGTTGGGCTAAGAAATCATCAGTAATGTGTGTGTTTTTGTTTACCTAAGATATATGAAGAAAAAATAATCCATAAAAATACACCTTAGCAGTCACAAAATTAATGAAATAAGGGATATTTTAGAACAGAATTTCAGAATTTGTTTCTACAAAATAGAAATTTTTAGTTTGCAATATTTAAAAATCAATCTTACAAGCCTATCAACATTCATATTTTAATTAACAATTTTACAAAATAAAAAACACAAAAAGCTCTTTATTTAACATAAAAGTAACTCCAAATTGAGAGACATTTTATTTAAGAAGAGGAAATGAATAGTAAGAGAAATACACTAGATATTCGATCAGACAAAAACGATCTTTTTTTTCGTGAAAGAAAATATGCAAATGACATGGCAGATCGCCCACGCGTTTCAGAATATGAAATTGACAAAACAGATCAATCATGACAGATAAGGCCTTGTGATGTAAACCGCCTAGGCCTGTGATTGGCTGAAATTTCTTAAAGGTCATGAATCTATTCAAGAGGAAACATTAGACAAAGGCCTTATGGCATGCGTAATGAGTATTCATGCCAAGCTAAGCCCAAATTTCATAATCACATATGCGAGGCAAAAAGAACTGTTCTCTCGGCGCTCAAAAAACTTGTTCCCAAAAACTGAACTTTTACACTCAATTCAAACGCATCATGAAATGAATTTCCCGAATATCAGAAAACCCAATTCGACTAGCAAAAAAAAATTTTTGATAGATTTTGGGTCCTTAGGTGTTGAGATGTATGTAAAATTGTTCTGGAGTAGAAAGAGGGGTGTTTGTACCATTTCTTGGAAGGTTTGGGGATGGTAGTTGCCTCTCCAATCCAAACGTTGACACAAGAGCTGGAAATGAAAGAGGCAAAGACGAATCTCTCATAAACATTGCATACATTTAATTCCATTGTTAAGAGTTCATGGTAAAACGCATCTGGTAATAACAGTGTGTCATAGAGATTCTAAAATCCCAAAATACATGAATAAGGGCGTAAGAAGGGTTCTGTCTAAAGTTGTTTAATGGCTAGGGGTACTCACTCCATTCTCGGTAAGCTCCTCCGATAAGGCCTATGACACAGAATAACGGATTTTAGTCAAAACTCAAAGCACATTTTCGGCTGAAATTTCGTGCTTACCTTTGCTGAACGCTGACAAGGGCCACTCATTAAGAACTTAGCGATAAGGAAGTACAATTCTGAAGAAATTTGGACACAAATTAGGCGTGTGTTTTGATCAGGGGAACGGCCTAAAAATGAAGCCGAATTCGAACCTACCTGGCCGTATATTTTCTTCGGCGGAATCCATTTTGGAAATAAACTGGTTGCTCACTGATACACTTTGAAGTATTTAGAGTTCATTTCAATGTCCTATAATGATTTTTAGGATCCTTAAGTTTACAAATGATGAAGACGGTTACAGCGTGACATGGCGGCAAACAGCCCTGAACTCCTCTTTGTCATGACATCACTTTTAATCTACCAACGTGTCCATGTTCAACCTACAAGTACGAGGTTCCTGATTGGTTGATTTGTATTATTGCAGTTCAGGCTTGTACGCTTGTTTAGATTATGATTTTGATTAATGGTTCTTCATTTGTATTGATAATAAAAGTAGTAATGTTGCAATGGAAAGAAAGAAAATAGTAGATTTAAGATAAGCAAATCTGAGATGCTACAGCTCATGTGAATTTAGCCAATCAAGAGATTGAATCTTAAGATGTTACAGGGGCATAAAAAAGATTTGGAAACACGCGCATGCTCACACGTCATCTGTTCCAAGACGAATGTCTTTTAGTCTCGAATTGAGGAACTTTTATCCTGCGATCTTCGATGTCTTGGTTCAAGAACAAGCAAAATACGAGCTGTATAAGAAACTTTTGTAGCAGTGTACTGAAAGTCGGCGAAATTCCTAAACATGTCGCCATCATCATGGATGGTAATCGACGTTTTGCTAAAAAAGTCAATTGTGAAAGGTCCAAAGGACACGAAAAGGGATTTGAAAAACTTACAGAGGTAAATACTAAATCATATCCTACAACTTACAGAGGTAAATAC
>WUAP02135596.1:0-13070 GCA_015163945.2 Stichodactyla helianthus
GACAGGGGTTTAATGGGTATGTAGGGAAACGGAAAACCAACCATATTGGCGTACGCGTAACATGAATCTATAACCAGTTTACAAAATGGCTGAGCCAAACAAACATCTTCATCCAGACTGGCAAGACGAAGATCGCATGAATTTTATGTTTTCAGCATTTCCAGAACACAGGCATGTTAATCCTAAACACTGGGATAGCAAGCTTCAATTCTGGCGTAAATTAATCTTGGAAAAATGCGATCAGAATCAAGAACTTTGTGTGGATTTTGAGACTCTGCGAAGAACATTCACCAGAAATGGTTTGGTTCCTCTTGGACTGCAGACTGTATTGGAAGAAATGCTTAAAACGGGAGACTTACAGACTATAGATAGTATTACAAGTGGATTGAATAATAGTTGGTTGTCTTGGGGTTTGGATATTGCTAAGAAATCTGTTTCTGTTTCTTTGTCTTGGACTGTTGGAAGTTTGTTATGGGGAAATGATACAAGAAGGAAACTAGACGGCACAGAATTGTTTATTGTATCTGAAGTTTTAAAGGTACGTAGATCATTCATTAGTGCATGAGTTTCTTAAGTTATCAATATTAGATTAACGAGATCGCTATTTTTGTGGGCAATAATTTTTTTTGGCGGATCCTAAGTAAATTCTTGGTTTTCATGTGACGTCGTGGCGGCCATCTTGGTGTACAGTTAACAAAAGCTTCTGTTGTTTGGTACACCAACATGGCTGCCACATCTTTGTGATTCTACTACCAAATCTACCACACCATGGTGTTGTAAGATGGTCTGCACACAAATGTCTGCAACTCTGCCCACAAACACAAAGGAATGAGTTTCTAGTTAGACTAGATGTACTGCATTCATTATGTATGGCTGGGGGGGGGGCAGGTGAAATTCAGGGGGGATCTGAAAATTTTCTCCTCAGTTAATTGGGGGATTTCATTTTTTTGGGCATTGAAGGGGGGGCATGCAAAATTTTATTAAAGCCTACCCTGGGGGGATACATGATTTTTTCTTATTACGAGGGATCTTAAAATTTTCCTAGTATATAAAAATTTCACCTGCCCCCCCTCAGAGTTGCATATAACAGTGGAAAGGATAAAGAAAAGTGGCAGAAAGGTATTCTTAGATAAGTCTTCTATGGAAGGCATAGATTTTGGAAATTTTTGTGAAAAAATCAAAAAGATGTGCCACTTTTTCCCATGAACAGTTAAATATTCAGACAGTATTTAGAAACACATTCCTTTGGGGCAGAGTCACAAATGTTTGTGTGTGATACCATTATATGAATTTTTTCCAATGATACCACAATACAGTGGATTCAGTGGTATTCCCACAGGAACATGTTAAAGCCAAGAATAGGCCTGAACCAAAGGTATCCCATGAAATGAAAATGGAAGAAATGGGAAAGTAAAAAAAATCTGATTGGAGTTTATAATTGTAATATGGAAATCAGTGATCCAGTTTCGACCATGATTCTTAATTTTTTGTACAACACTTTTAAGATACAACTATTAGTGTTCATGGATATGTTACATTCATGCAGTTCCTGCCATTATATAACTGACTTTGTTATACATTTATACAAAGAACACGCATGATATGGAAAAAGATGAGCCCTGATGTGATGCCGTATCAGGCTAGTAACATTAAAATGGTTTCTGATAGCCTCTTATCCAATCAAATTCTCAGGGTTTGTACAGGATCCCCTGTGAGAATTTTCAAATTTTTTCCAAAAAACTTTCCAAAGCCCTTTGACTCAAATTTCCAAAAGCACAAACTTTAAGCCAAATTCATAGATTTGAAACATTCAACATACATTTACTAATGCAAAGCAATACGTACACCACACGTACAGTGCTGACAGAAAAATCTTCGGTGCTTTACAACGAAAACAATTCTTTGTAAGGTATAGGCTGGACAAGCTACAAAAAATCCATAACTTTTCCATAGCCTAGCGGACCAAAAATCAATTTTCCAAAAGTTTCAAGGTCCTGGAAAAATGCATGATCAATTTCCAAAACTTTCCAAGACTTTCCAAAACCTGTACGAACCCTGAATTCTAGTTCTGTCAACTTGTTGAGCACATGCATGGCTTTCAAAACCATAAACAATCTATTCAAGACAAGGGCTCACCAAAATACATTCACTACTTGTAAAAATACACAGCCGTATTAGCCATAATAACCTCCATGTAAACTGCTGTTGATTACTCAAATCAGCTTCAAAAATGACTGATTAATAGATGCCAGTGGTTGAGATTGTATGATTTTTTAAACAAAATAACATCTCAATATTATTGTGGGCTTAACTGTACTAAAAGTTAGTAAGGATCTTTAAACCAGTCATTTTCCTTTTACTTTACTGAGTATTAAAATGTCAAATTATCCAAACAGAATAAATCCCAGCTGTTACTACAAATGCATCGTAAGAGTGTAGAACATGAAGCTACAGACCACATAGTCCCTTGGAATGTTCTCAAGGCGAGATGTAACAAAGAAGGGTTAAAGCTGTGTGATAGAGACTTGGATTTGGTGCTTTGTTATCTGCAGAAGGAGCGAAAAGTTACAGTTCATCTAACAAATGAAGGAGAAAAGGTATAGTATATACATCAACAATAAATCTGATTCTATTTAGTGAGCATTCACAAGAAATTTTAAGAGGGGGGGGGGGGGTGATTGATGAGATAGTTGCCCTGGGTGCACAAAGGGGATACAGTATCTGATAAGTAAAAGCATTCTCAGTGGGTATCTGTTATTCTAGAGGTCTACATTGGGTTCTTGGAAACTGTTTGACATGATATGCTAAGTGCTCAAATTTGAATTAAAATTAAATTTAAAATTAAATTTGATTATAACGGCACTATCACATGAAGTTATCATTTTTATTGAAGCTAATTATTTAAGGGTTTTTCATTGAAGGTTATAAAGTTTGTCAGTAAAAATGAGAATACTGTAAGCACTGTAAGTGACAAAGACCTTGGAATATTAAGGTAAGAAATCTGAATACTTCCTCATCCACTACACACGAAAAATAATCCTTATTCATTGTTCATTTTTATGAAACTAATCAGGCTAAAGAAAACCATAGCATCGTTAACTTTAGAAGTAAACAAGTTGGAGAAAACAAGTGAGAGGTACGTAATAGACCAAATCCACTTGGGTGGAATGTTCTCCCATTTCAGACCACATGTTGATCCCTTGAGAATATGATTCTTTGTTTAAGCTTCATCCATTTGTAATATCTCAAATTCTTCCGAGAAACAAAGACACAAAAATATCCAAGGAAATGAGACATGGTTTGAAATAGGAAAACAAATATACTCCAGTGGATTTGGTCCATTGATTCTAAGTTATAAATATTAGTTTCTCTCGCATTAGTTTTTAGGGATGAAATAAAACCTTTGGCTGATAGAGTCTTTGTGATTTAGTTGCCATCAGAAGGCTAGGGAGTTCTCAAGTAAAGGACTTAAGAAATCTGTAAGTTTATCCATTAATGTTTAGTTGCTTTTCACAATGGCTGTCACCTTGGTTGTCTTTCTAGTTTAAAGTGTTAAA
The DNA here is from genome assembly GCA_015163945.2 of Stichodactyla helianthus. Lineage (NCBI taxonomy): Eukaryota > Metazoa > Cnidaria > Anthozoa > Actiniaria > Stichodactylidae > Stichodactyla > Stichodactyla helianthus. The sequence continues at coordinate 3,558 of WUAP02135596.1, forward strand.
ATCTTACTCTTTTCAGGCTCTCACTGTACTCAGGAAAAGAGCAAGTATCCAGAAAACTTTAGATAAGACACACGGTAATATGCACACCTTAGAAGAGATGTTACACAGAATACAACAAGCCAATACTGATAAAATGGTAAATCAGATATTTTGTTTGTGGTCAGGAGCAGTTCATGTGTCTGTTTGTAGAATGAATTGAGAGTGAAAGAACAAGAATTTGGAAAAGTTAATGAGAGAAGAAATAAAAATGCAGTGGAGAGAATAGTGGAAGCTATATGACAGGAAGAAAAGCTTAAAGTAAGAAGGCAAAGAGGAAAGAGTTGGACTGAAAAAAGAAATTTTGACAAATAAAGGCAAAAAATGAGAATAAGAATAAAGAGGAGAGAAATGAGAATAGTGGAACAAGGGAAAGAGAAGACAGGGAGAAGTAGCATAGAGAAAAAGTCAACAGAAGGTAGTGAATGACACTGAAAAAATGAAAGTAAAAATAAGAGTAAGAAAAGGTAGGAACAGAAGAGAGGAAGAGCAGCAGATTGTGAGATAATATTGTTTATGGTATCAGAAGAAAAAAACTATGTCTTCTTCATCAGATTCTTGATACTCTCAAATCTGGCTCCAGTGCTCTCAAGGTTATCCAAGAAGAACTCAGTGCAAAAGATGTTGATAAAGTGATGATTGACTTAGAACAGGTAAGATATTGAACTAACATTCATTTCATATCCAGATTTCAATAGTACACTTTGTGTAGGCATTCTTGTGCTGATATTCAAGTGCAGAGTGTGACAGACACTGTACCTCACATGTAAGAATACAATCTTACATGTCACTATAAATATAGAAAGTGATTCACATTAATTTAGACTGTGAGCACTTTCCAGGGCTCGAAATAGGGAAAAAAATTGGCCTGCCACAGTTTTTGTTTTTGGCAGGTACAACAAATTTTCAGCTGCCGTTTTATATTTTGTTTTTGGCGTGTCATTATTTTTTTGGCCTGCCAAGTGTTAATTACGGCCTGCCATTTGGCCATTGGCAGGCTGCTATTTCGAGCCCTGCTTTCTCTATTTTTCTTGGTCATTTACTCTGTATTTTCATTGATGAGAAACCAAGTGAAGATTAGGGCTGAGTCTTAAATGCCCCTGGGGGTGAGACTTGGGGGCAAGGGATGAAAAAAAAATATTTTCCTTTTGGCCTTTACCTCCCAATCCCCCTCCCATGGGGTTATTTGACTCCATACTAATCCACGCTTGGCCTAGTTAATACAGCTTCCCAGTAAACAAAAAAGAGATGCACAGTGACCAAGGGAAATAGAGGAACTGCTTGCAGTCTACATTAATTGGACAGACAGACATTCTACTAGATAGACAGCTGCTACTCAGTTATATAGAGCAACAGATGGACAGATAGATAGACGTACATGTATGGTAACATTGGTATGGGTTGACCAACATTTGTTCCCAGACAGTCATCAAGCTGGATAATCATAGACTCTAACCTGAGCTGAACAGATCTTGAACTTATGAATAGGCAGACAGTCACCACATGGACAGTCTAAGACATATTTTTCAGTTTTGTGTTTTATCCTTTTTTGACAGACACTGGAAGATGCAGAAGAAATACAACAAGCTATAGCACAAGGTGCCTTATTTATGTATCTTTATATAAAACCTTTACTAATTACGTTACAAAGGATAAGACCAAAAAGCATCTTGAGAGCTTAAAGTTACTGTTTGAAACAAAATGTTCTTTACAATAGTATATCTATCACAGTCTCCTCTATTTTGTTTGTATCCATCAAAGCTCCTTTAGGTCCCCATTGATTGTGGTTGCAAAAGATTTTCACCACGTCTAACATCAAATCTGAATACAGTAGTTGAAAAGGATTAATTTTTTCCTTAAAAACTAAAGAAAAAACTTTTTGCTCAAGTTAATGCTGCAAATGAATACAAACAACTTTCAATTCATTATTTTTATTTTGTATAACAAGGGCCGCAAGTTCATTAGCTGAAAGCTAAGTGCCACCCTTGTAAAAATGAAAATTAAAAGACCTTTATAAACCAGACTACAGGTCTTCTAAAAACAATCATGCTAAGACTGTAAACATATTTTCAATTACCGTAAGAGATTAATTGTCATACAAATGCAAGAAGAAGGAAAAAGAAAAAAAAAGAAAAGAAAAGAAAAACAAAAAACAAAAAACATAAAGTAAAAGAAAGAAAAAAGAATGGAAAATAATGACATTGATTGTTGATGATGCTAGCGAGAGCCTTAACGATCTTCTTCATGTCCTGTTATGGGGACTATTTTGACTCACGATAAAAACAACACTTTCATGTGGTCATTTCATTATGTTACTCATGACTGACAGCTGTTGGCAGCCAACAACACCTGAAAAAAAAAAAAAAATGCAGCCCTTGAGTCCTCCACTGTTGGACGGTTGTAATGCGTACTTGAAACTTCCGTGAAATACGCTATGCAAGTTACCTTTATTATTATTAAACAGTGTATTCCAAACCCGGTAGATCGAGCTGCTATGAACTAATGATGAATTAAGGATTTAACCCGCAAATTTGTTTTGTTTTGTTTCTTCGTGGCCCTAAGGTCCACGACTATATTTTGAAAATCCATTCTACATAACGTTTTTGACAATTTTGTTCAGTCTTTATTGGTTGTGCACCCACATATTTCCCAATAATAAAGGATTAAAGATGTAGAAATGCAATTGAAATGACGTCAATGGGGTCTTAATAAGCCATATCCAAGTTCTCGAAAATCAATGATGCATGAAGGCGAGGCTTCGTGTGATATCACACTTTGTGGTGAAACGACCGACTTGTTTTTTGCACTCTTTTCTCTATGACTGGTTCGCAGTTCACTCGTAAAAATAAACTTTAAGCAACAGAAAAAATCAATGAAATGTCAGACGTTTGGCGCCACCAAGCGTGATTTAGAACAAAGCCTCGCCTTCATGCATCATTTTCGAGAACTCGGAAATGGCCTTTTCTAAATATAAACGGGCTAAAGTAAATTAAAGATGATATTTTATGTTCAAAGCATTATACTCATTTGGCCAAATGACTTTGTAGGATTTTGACCTTTTTTTCAAACAGCGCCTTCAGCAGATTAGAGATTTCTTTTTAGAAAAACTCCCAGTTGGCGTCACATAATTTAATATCAAGATCTTCAAACCCTTACAACTCAAAAAAGGCTCATCCATCACCAGCAAAATTAAACTGTCCTATTACAAACTTTAAGAAGAATGAATTTTCAAAATATGGTCGTAAGGCCTTAGGGGTACTTTAAAAACACTCACTTTTTACCAGTCGAAGCCGTGATGACTTAATTTCTAGATTAATAAAGCCATAAATAACCAATGATAAATTCTTTCTTTCTTTTTTTTCGTGTCTCTAAATGAGACGAGACCCGCCATTTTAAATGAACGAGTCGCGTTGAACCATGGCATTTGCAAACTTTCTTACTTAGGGATAAAACAGTTCTTTCGACTAGACCAGTTTCCGTGTTTTCGTGAAAGCTATAAAATTAATATGTTTTGTTGTCATAGAAACGCTTTTGGTTGACGTCCACATTAATTTGTTTATTTTAAATTTTCATGAACTTTTTTAGGTTTGTAGGCACTATATGAACTTGCATGTGCTTTCCATCAACTTAGTGCCCAATTTACACTTTGTTAAGTTTGGACGCACCGGTCACCTTAAAAATCAGTCAAATAAAAACCAACAACTAAATGAATAGATGCACTTGACTATATAAGCGGAGTTTGTACTCATTATTCGGTCATTATTCTTCAATTTTCATTGAAATTACTGCATTGAATACAATATAATACCACAAGTAAATTAAGAACTTATTGACAAGAATTAGTGCCAAATTAATTCCTTGTTTGTCACGTTTTGATGAATAAATAGGAAGATTCCTGCTTGTCTTCACTCGTTTTTTTCCAATAAAAACTAACTAAACATATAGAACTCTGTCGAACACTGACTGAAGGATTTAAATCGAATATATTTAAGAGAGAGAAGAGGTGTCTGCCATCAACGGGGGAGCCACACTTGTCTATTACAAAAAAATAAAAAATGGAAAAAAAAAAAAAAAAAACCCCGAAAAATAAAGTATTTTCCCCTTTTACAAAACAATACATCAACACTTATTTTATTTTTATTTTTGAAACTAGTGGCAAAAAATTTATGAATACCGTATCAAGTCAAAATGAAAAGATATTTACTGGCATTCAACTATTCCAATGAAGAGAAGAATAGCTCTAGAATTGTTAATAAAAAAATAATTTTAAAAAAATGCGCCGTAATAGCAGTCCGTAAAAGTTCTCCAAAAAATATCATGTAAAACTGACCCGTCTATTGACAGTTCCTGCTGTTCCCTCACTATGATGGGAGACCATTTATAAACCACAGGACGAGTGATGAACGGTGGACAGATAAAGCAAATACCCAGCTTGTAAAAAAATACAATGAAAATTAAAAAAAAGAGCACCTTTTGTTTGAGAAAATCAAAGAGGTAATGAAATGGGATGAAACGACCTCGCAAAATATTTTTTAATAAAGAATAAAGAAAGAAAGTTGGGAAGAGAGACCAAAAGAAAAAACGAACGAATTATAATTAAATTAGTGACTGAAACTTCATCTACACCAGCAAGTTTTCACCTTGACAAGTTTGCCTGTTCGTGATGGAGAATTAAGTGAACAATGAGTTTTTCTTTGACAATAAAAAGCTGGCATGCTAGTTTTTTCTTGACAAGGAAAAAATTGTCAAGGATGAAATTTGCTCGTGTATAGACGGACAACAAGGAAAATGTGGCGAGGAATATTAAGGAGATTAGTTCTCAGCCTGTTACTTCACTGATCGAAACTTGTCAAGGAAAACTTGTTCATCATCTACACGAGCAAGAAAACCTTGTCAATAGAAAATTGTCCAAAAAAACTCGCTTGTGGTCTAAACGATAATATCGTCTACACGATAAAAGTGTCAAGAATAGTTGTCAAGAAAAACGTGCTCGTGTAGATAAGACTTAAATGTAAATAAAGCGAAAGACTGTGACTGGGATGAATGAATAAACGAATGAATAATGAGAGAAAACGTGCCTATTAAAAATCAAAACATCCTTACTAATAAAAAAATAAATTTGTCCGAATTTCGTCTTGTTTTCTTTGATCGATAGTAAGAGAAAGTATCCCACTGTCTTAGATATTGGACCTCAGCTGTCATGTCAAGAGCTTTCTCAAATGAATTATCTCGGTCAGCTCATAAAAACCAATCTCTCTCAATGCTTAGTTCTTCAGATTATTATATAATTGAAGTTGTTTTACTTCCTGCCCTTGAAGTTCGATTTTTTCCTGAATAACGGCGTGCATCAACTTCTCTAGTATTAAAAGGAATCTACATTTGCAGGATGCTACATTCACGTAAAAGGAAATCGTTTCTAATTGTACCGTAAATGATTTCTTCCCAGATATTGTGCATTTAGAGATCGGTCATTCATTAGAGAGCGGGGGGCTAGTGTAAATAGGGAGCACAGCATTTCTTAGGCTTCACAATGGGAAATTTTCAGGCAGGGGTCACTAAAATTCGTCCAAGTAAATCTCAAACTGCACCAATTTCCCTTCCCTGTAAATATGACCGGTTTCTAAATGGTTCGTGCATGCTGGTGATACCGATATTTTCATTCACTGCGTATTAATTGGGTCCATACTTTTGACTGACTTGATGATTCACGAAATGCATGGCAGGAAATTTCGATATTTTGGTACCTCGCCGACTGTGCCCATATAACCACCGAGGGTATGAATTAAGCGATCAGTTGACTAGAGCGTTTCGACCACAAGGATGTGCAGAAGTTTGAAAAATGAGCAACGTTACTACGGAACTTTGTCCAGGGATGACAATGTCCCACAACAGAAACCCATCATATTTTGACCCTACTACTGGGATTTTAATATCTATATTTAACGGTTTACTGGCAATTCCAACAACTATCCTTAACTTTCTTCTGATCGTCTCCATTCTCGCTACACCAAGTCTTCGCAAGCCGTCCTACATCTTGATCTGCGCGTTGGCTTTCACGGACTTTGGCGTGGGGTTTCTTGTTCAGCCTCTGTACATCGCTCGTAAAGTGTCTTTTCTCCTTTCCTACGTCGAGACGTACTGTTTCCTTCTTAAAACCGGCAATGTGGTTGCACACATTATCTGTAGTCCTTCTTTCTTCATCGTGACAGCCATCAGCGTCGATCGTTACCTCGCCATCAAACTACGAACGAGGTACAGCCAAGTTATTACCAACACGGTGATTGTGCAGTATCTTGTCAGTACCATTGTCTGTGCTTGTTGTATAACAGTGTCAAGGTTCCACGCCACAAGCCCCAAGTACATGGGTTTTGGAGCGTTTTTCCTGTGTTTGTTCTTGATCATTATTCTCTACTGCTACTTCAAGTCCTTGAAAGAATTGAGCGCAATTCACGTACAGGCTGTCAGGATCGGCCAGACCTCGAATCACCACCGTGTCCTCAAGACCCTTATGATGATCGTAACGGCTCTCTTCATGTGCTATGTGCCCTTCGTGGTAGTCGTCATTGCCATTGCTGTGTATGGTCGCTCTAAAGGATTCATGATAGCCTGGGAGATCACTGCTTCGCTGATGTACCTCAACTCCTGCATCAATCCAATTCTCCATTTCTCACGGCTGAAGGAGTTGCGACAGAAATTCTCGTCCATCTTATGCACCACTGGTAGTTAATTCTAAAGCTTTCTTAGTTTTTTTTTTACAACCAATAGATTGCTTCTTTAGTCGTCATGTGTATAGATAATAAAGCAAATATCGATTCAACAAAAAAAGGGGGAAAAAAGTTACCTAAGTTTTACAGCTTTCGTTTCTTACAGATTACATATAATTCTTTACTAATCGTCACCTTTTTTTGAAATAGGAGTAGATATTAAGCAAATATCGATTCACTACAAAAAGACGTTTCCCAATACACGACGCATAATACTGACGTTGTGAAAAAGTAGATTCTCATAAAATTTGTCGCTTTTTCATTTCTTCAAGGCAAAAAAGCTGTTAAAAACAGTGTCTTTAACATTTATTCGATTTTCACATTCATTTTTTAAAGATAATCGGTAGATAGTTCCTTTGAAAACATCTTATGGACAAATAATGCAAATGACTATTACTTAAAGTGGCTTCTTTTGGCTGCCAGCAGCACTGAATATCTCAATATTAACCTAATGACGGAATATTGTAATGTCTACCCAGACTATATCGTATCATTCATGCAGTTTGGCGAACAATCTTTTTGTACTAGGTGCAATCCCTTGTCGGCAATTGTAACTCGTTAGCACACTTTCACTAAATCAAATCAACAAGATCTTAATCTAGCTTGGATCTCGACAACAATTCTTAAGATTAATCTTTTCTTAATTATCTCTTAGGCAACCAGTCCATTAGTGATCGAAGTGGTGACGAGAATCTGGACGCCTTGGAGAAAGAACTCGCAGCACTGTCCCTGAAACTAGGTACAAAAACAGTAACCGTATAATAACTATTTCATATATTATCATACATTAAACATAATATTACATGGGCGTTTGGAGATACGAACTTCTCGTTTTGAAAATATCTCACTCGTGAGAGATCGTTACACCACTCGAAGATAAAATTCGCATCTCCACGCGGCCATGTAATATCCTCTGTATTATAGATTATCAGTTGGAACAATGTTACTGGGTGTTTGTATTTAGCTTGTCAACGATGGATATCTTAGCACTGTTCTTTTAAAAAATTACCTGCGCGAAAACTCAGGGATCCCTTCACTTCTAGTTACGATACACCTTTTTCTCAAAGTTGCGTGCCCTTCCAAACTTGAAGCCACCGAAAAAAACAAAAAAACAAAAAAAAAAACACACTTGGACCGCACAACTGAAAAACGCAAAGTACGTAAAATTGAGAAGCAAACTTCATATTTAAAGAGAAAAATAATCAATTTTATGAATTCTTATTTAAAAAATTTACATAAATGAATGATAATTCTCATCATAAAGCTTCTGTTCTGGTATCGTGGCCCGTCAAGTTTCTTGGATTTGGATGAGCTCGCAACCTTGAGAAAGAGCTACACTCGAACCCTGAACGCTTTACTTTTTTTGCATTTCCTTACGTCTTAATCATGGGCAGAAAAGATTCCGACACGATTTTTTAAAGCTTTTTTTATTAATTTCTCTCTAACTTACCAAACATCAAATTCAGATATGAAACCATGAATGAACGTCAATAGTCTTAATAGCTAATATTGAAAAAATATGAAGCGTCCAGGGTTCGAGTGTCCGCACAGTAAAAGAAAGTTCCTGCTGTGCGCCTTTCTCTATCTCGTCGGCCTTTTCTTTTCTTTCTTTTTTTCTCCTTTTTGAGAGTTGATAAACCCAGCACACTCCCCCATAGCACCCTTCTGTCATTTTCCGCATCGATTTGATGATTTTCATTTCTTCATGCTGTGTAAGTTGAGGGCAACAGAACGGAAAACAACTCGCTGTCTGATTGCTAACAATTTTGGCGGCATAGTTATTAATAATTCATTAATTTTTCATCATATTTTATAGATGGTAACGAGTTGACAACGGAAACAACTAAGGATAAGGTAAAAAGTATTGAAATTTTGGTTTCGTTAATTTAGTTTTTAATAATAAATAATAAACTTAAGTACCTCAAAGTCGGTAATCTCACAGTCTACACGCGTCATGATGTAGGAGTTTAAGGAGAATAAATCATAAACTCAAAAGTGCTAAGGTCTTTTTATTTTCAAAATACACGGAAGTTGCAATGTAAACAAGAAACGCTATCATGTCAACGGGATTTCATGGTTCAGTAATTACTTTTTAACTTATACTTGCGACAATTTTTTTTTAGATTTTTAAAGTAAAAAACTTTCACGTTCGACATCGCTCTTGAAAATCTCTTTTCTCTGGAAACCAAAGAAATAATACTTAAGGGAATAACACGTTGGGTTTGACTGAAAATCACTACATTCAAGGTAGAACGGAGTCCATTACATTGCATGTAAAATACAGTGAACGAAAATCTCAATGGCGATTGGTGTAATCACGTGGTTATGTAGTTTCCCGCCATTTTAATGTGGAACATTCTCAGGAAACGAAACATCGAGGGTTCGTTGTCTAGTCTTCATTTAATTCGTTTGAAAGGATAGACTGTTTTCTTGTCTACTAAGACCTTGAATATTTTTGTCTGAAATAATAAAAATTATTTAAAAAAAGACCTTGAATATTATTGACCTTGATATCGAGAAAGCAGCGCTCATTTGGTCTTCCAACTGTTCATTCAAAGCGGAGATTAAAGAAAGCCGGAAGGAAAACCCGTAAGAGATCGAAAAAAATCAACCCTTAATGTCCAGCAAAATTGAAACATCGCCAGAAAAACGCGCCGCCAACTAGGTTCCCAATCAGAAACCCGGCTCAGAAGAAAATACGGCCGGCAAAAAG
>WUAP02135607.1:0-13066 GCA_015163945.2 Stichodactyla helianthus
GAAACTTTATATAAAGAGTCATCTTCATTAGTATTCTTTATATAAAAAGTTACCTTCATTAGTATTCTTTATATAAAAAATACTAATAAGGAAGACTTTACCGGGTTTAAAGCCTCATGCATGTGACCTATTTGAGGCTTTTGATAGGCTCAAATGCTCGTTAATTATTCATGAGTGTTTGAAATAAGTTTATAGTCTTTTCATTTGAAAAATTTTAATTGCTTCAGATTAATTATAAATTCCTTGCATGTGGTGTCACTATACATCCCCATCTGGGGGTCAAAACAGTGGGAAAAATTCACATAAGGAAAACTTTTGATTTTCAAGGAAATAGAAGGCTATTGTTTTGACTTCTCAGATGATGAGATTCCTATTGGAAGGGCCCATTAAGTACAGATAAATAGTATGGCAATAAGTACATCTGATCTTCTATCAATTTTATATTCTTAGGTGTACAATCCTCGTATTACGGTAGAATCACTACTAGTATCAGCTATATCTAGAGCTAGTGCACAGCAAAGAGCAGGCCGTGCTGGTCGTACTCGTCCAGGGAAGTGTTTCCGACTTTACACAGAGAAAGCCTATGCATCAGAGATGCCTCAGAACACGTATCCTGAAATTCTGAGGTCCAATCTTGGCACTGTTGTATTACAGTTAAAGAAGCTTGGTATTGATGATCTGGTACATTTTGACTTCATGGATTCTCCAGGTAAGCTTTGAGCTGAGTAAAAGCATATACTGAAATTGTGCAATTGACAACAACAGCTTAACCTACTGCTTAGTCAATCAAATTCATGAATACAATTAATAATGAAATCAGTGTTTGAGTATTTCTTGTGTAATGGTGAGAAATCATGGCATACAGCACATCAGTTGGATCATACACAGCAAGTTATATAGGCCACTGTTTTCCAATGAAAATGCTTGGAGATGCAGACATGCTATACTGTTCAGTAAGGTTGCAATACGGTTCAGTCAGGTTGCAATACTGTTGAGTCAGGTTGCAATACGGTACAGTAAGGTTGCAATACTTTTGAGTCATGTTGCAATACTGTTGAGTCAGGTTGCAATACGGTACAGTAAGTTTGCAATACGGTACAGTAAGGTTGCAATACGGTTCAGTCAGGTTGCAATACTGTCCAGTCAGGTTAGAATACGGTTCAGTCAGGTAGCAATACTGTTCAGTCAGGTTGCAATACTGTTCAGTAACGTTGCAATACTGTTCAGTCAGGTTGGAATGCGGTTCAGCCAGGTTGCGAAACCGTACAGTAAGGTTGCAATACGGTTCAGTCAGGTTGCAATACTGTCCAGTCAGGTTGAAATACGGTTCAGTCAGGTAGCAATACCGTTTATCAGGTTGCAATACTATTCGTGTACGTTGCAATACTGTTCAGTCAGGTTGCAATACGGTACAGTAAGGTTGCAATACGGTTCAGTCAGGTTGCAATACTGTGCAGTCAGGTTGCAATACGGTTCAGTCAGGTTGCTATACGGTACAGTAAGGTTATAATACGGAACAGTAAGGTTGGAATACTGTTCAGTCAGGTTGCAATACGGTAAAGTAAGGTTGCTATACTGTGCAGTCAGGTTGCAATACGGTTCAGTCAGGTTGCTATACGGTACAGTTTATAATACGGAACAGGAAGGTTGGAATACGGTTCAGTCAGGTTTCAATACGGTACAGTAAGGTTGCAATACTGTTCAGTAAGGTTGCAATACGGTTCAGTAAGGTTTCAATACGCTACAGTACGGTTGCAATACGGTTCAGTCAGGTTCCAATACGGTACAGTAAGGTTGCTATACTGTTCAGTCAGGTTGCTATACGTTTCAGTAAGGTTGCAATACTGTTCAATCAGGTGGCGATACGGTTCAGTCAGGTTGCAATACTGTTGAGTCAGGTTGCAATACTGTTGAGTCAGGTTGCAATACGGTACAGTAAGTTTGCAATACGGTACAGTAAGGTTGCAATACGGTTCAGTCAGGTTGCAATACTGTCCAGTCAGGTTGCAATACTGTTCAGTCAGGTTGCAATACTTTTCAGTAAGGTTAGCATACTGCTCAGTCAGGTGCAATACGGTTCAGTTAGGTTGCAATACGGTTCAGTCAGGTTGCAATACGGTAGAGTAAGGTTCCAACACTGCTCAGTAAGGTTACAATACTGTTCAGTCAGGTTGCAATACGGTACAGTACGGTTGAATACGGTTCAGTCAGGTTCCAATACGGTACAGTAAAGTTGCAATACCGTTCAGTAAGGTTGCTATACTGTTCAGTCAGGTTGATATTCGGTTCAGTCAGGTGGCTATACTGTTCAGTCAGGTTACAATACGGTTCAGTGAGGTTGCAATACGGTTCAGTCAGGTTGCAATACTCTTCATTCAGGTTGCAATACTTTTCAGTAAGGTTACAATACTGTTCAGTCAGGTTGCAATACGGTACAGTACGGTTGCAATACTCTTCAGTCAGGTTCCAATACGGTACAGTAAGGTTGCAATACCGTTCAGTAAGGTTGCAATACTGTTCAGTCAGGTTGATATTCGGTTCATTAAGGTTGGAATACTGTTCAGTAAAATTGCAATACGGTTCGGTCAGGTTGCAATACTCTTCGGTCAGTTTACTATAATGTTCGTGTACGTTGCAATAGTCTTTAGTAAAATTGCAATACTGTTAAGTAAGGTTGCAATACTGTTAAGTAAGTTTGGAATACTTTTCGTGTACTTTACAATACTCTTCAGTCAGGTTGCAATACTGTTAAGTAAGGTTGCAATACTAATCCGTCAGGGTTAAAAGCTATTAGTACTACTTGGCTTTTGGACAAAATTGATTTTTGTTTATGATAAAGTGCTGTGACGTTGACTTGTTTTGCCGGGAAGTTGTTTGTGTTGCGGTAGACTTGGGGGTTTTTGCCGTGACGCTTATAGCCGAACTTCACGGCACAACAAAACAACTTCAAGGCAAAACATGGCAAGTTCTCGGCGAAACAAAGAAAAAACCACGGCGAAGTGAAAATGTCACGGCGGAAATGAAAACCTCACAGCGGAAGTAATGCTTTGACAACAGGACACAATAGCTCAATACTATTTTATTCGTACAGGTTGCAATACTGTTCAAGCAGGTTGAAATATATTGTGCGGGTTGCTCTGGGATACTGTTCGGGTAGGTTACGGTATGCTTTTCATGTAATTTGCGTTATACTGACAGGGGTACGTGTTTACTGTTCAGTCAGAATACGGGATACTGTTTGGCATATACTCTAAAGTTTTCATTCAGGTTGTAGGATATGGTTTCCCAGAAGCTTACAGAATTGTTTCCTACAACTGAAGTGAGTGTGGTACCTGGCAAACTTACCGAAATTGACCAAAATGACCCATATATAATTCGATTATAATTTATGGGCTGTGAGAAAGTGTAAAAATGACTTAAAATGTATAAAAAACAATGGGCTATGTTCCATTATTAGTCCAGAAATGATCTAAAATGAGCCAAAAAGCATGGACCAAAGCCTTTGTTTTTGATACATTTTCCGATTAACCCGAGACTTTGGAAATATGAATCTTTTATATCCAATAAAAAAAGGTACACAGTGCTTTAATTTCTCTCATTTACTTGGGTATCCCGATTTGAAGTGAGTTACATACTCTCAATGTGAACTACAGACTGAATGGTTGTTTACAAAAGAAGGTGAAAGCATGTGATAAGATACGCTTGAGTGTACAACGAGTAACATCTTTGTTATTCTTTAAAATTAAAGGACTTTGTAATTTTAATGTAGTTGTAAATCTTTCCGTATTGCTCTTTATGATTGACTACTACACTTCTGCGTTAAGTATGCTTTCCAGTCCATAATTGCAGTTGCAAATCTACCACGTCTGTCATGGGACCATTAAAACTTGTTGTTTGGACTGTTTAACATGTACATTATTTCAGTTAACTTAAATGTTGCGATAGAAAAAGATCACTTTACAGGGTCACAGACCATCATTCTTGGTGCTATACTCATTGACATCAGCTCTTGGAATAATAACTTAGCTGCATAGGGTAAACGAATTCTTGAAATCTGTGTTTTATTTTTGCATCCTCTGCACTCAAACGTGTTATTGCGCAGGTTAGCAATGGCAATAAGACCACAAAGATTACACACATGGCAGCTGTAAGGGTCTGAAACCTCAAAGAGACGTTCGTTCAGGAACTGGGCTGCACCATGAGCAATCATACAATCTCGTTCCATCTCTCCAAATCGAAGACCACCATCACTAAAAAATAGAATAAATAAATAAATAAATGGAATGAATGAATGAATGAATGAATGAATGAATGAATGGAATGAATGGAATGAATGGATGAATGAATGAATGAATGAATGGTTATAATTTAATTGACAAATCTTATTTGGCAATAGCTTTGAAGGTTAATTTCCTATAGCCCTTATGTAATTTTTTATTGATATCAGCGCAATATGAGTTTTTAAATTATTGTACATGTAATATACAAATTATAAATCTAGGACTGTAAAAGACTTGTGTACAAATGTTCTAAAAAAATATCAAATGGAAAATTTTCTGAACCGAATGTGTTATGAATATGCAAAAAGAATGCAACGTGTATCATTCAATAGGATTTATAGCAATTTTATAGCAAAACTTCATGCTGTTTTACAGTACGCTCTCAGTGCATACTCTTGGAACTTCTCTTTTTTTGGTGTCAATTCAGGGTAGATTCATTTGGCAATTCTTACACTTTTTATTTCCAAGAGAAAACAAATAAATTTATTCTGATTTCAAAGAGGGAAAAGTAAAGTAACGTTTATTTAACGTCAGTGTAGTTCCTTCAGCTACAAGGGCTAGTATCAATGGAAGCCGACGGTGCGCACTTTACCCCCCTCTCTATATCAGTGCTCCGTTTTAAAGGTATTTAAAGCTAAAGCTACACAGATTAAAGAGTCAAAACAAGTGTGTGAGGTCACTGAGGATCGAACCATGGACTTCTTGCTTAGCAGACAGTGTACTAACCAATATTGACTATTAATATTTATTATATAGATATCAATAAAAGACCAGGATTTCTCCTGTTTCTAAAACTTCGTACACAGTGAAGATATCATTTTTATCCTTCACATGTGAAGGTATCACTGTTGCCATGACTACCCTTGTATCAACCAATCACAAATGGCCTTAAAATTCTTCCCTGATCCTGGATGTTTCATCGATATTTATAAAATAAACAGAACATTACATGGTTGCTTGGAGATACACATTTTATCTTCTCGTGTTGAATATCTCTCACTTGAAGATAAAATTCATATCTCAACATGCTCATGTAATATCCTCTATTAATCTTATGTTTTCCATACCGTGATCTGCCTTCCATAGGCTGTCTGGTTAATATCTGAAGTGGCCCACGAGCACGAGAATGGATTTTGTCATCTACCATATGCTTGAGACGCTGATAATAAGTGGGTCCAAGAAATACTTGTGTATTGAGTTTCCGACCAGTAAATCCACTGTACAGAACCTTGAACATTAAAAACATTACTAGTCAGCTTCTTAGAGTATTGTTGCAGATTACAAAGGATCAGATGGGGCAAGGCTGTGAAGAGTGGATTTTGAGTTGCATAACTACACCTAATTCAAAAAAGGCTGTTGGAGCCAAAGGAGACAGGCAGCAGGTGATAGGTCATTCCAAGATGGAAAGGAATTAAAGGCATACAAGTAAACACAAATATTCAACCTTTAAAATGGTTTTGTCGACTACAAACGACATTGAATATCTCAACACTAAGCTCCATGTTCTTGATAAGAATAAGAAGCAGGAGTAAGTCATTCCAGTTATTCTTGGATCTTGGAATGGCCTATCTTCTATCACCTATTGCCTATTGTCTTTGGCTCTGACAAACTTTTTTGAAATAAGTATAAAAGAATGGTACAGTGATAGCCGAGGGATATGTTGGTTTTATCAGAAAACTATTATTTTTTAAAAATTCTTTTACCCCCTCTAGTAATCTACAAGTAACTACATAATATGTTCCAGGGGCATAGCCAGAAAGACCCAGGTGCCCTGGCCCCCCTCATCCCATTGGTAGTTTTTTTTAGCGCACTTGATAGCAAATAGGTTAGTACAAAAGGCACTGAAGCCATCATTTCCACTCAGTGGTTGTATCAAAGAAAGTCATTGCCATGCTGTAGAAACCTAAACACCTAAGTAGTCACACTGATAAGTTCACATGACTTACCAATGTTCTGAAAACAGATTTTGCCCCCCTCCCCCCCCCCACAAGGCAAAATCCTGGCTACACCCCTGTGTTTACACAATACCTCATTCCCCCTGAGATGGTAGCCATAGTCATTGAGCAGTTGAGAGATCTTCTGTACATTGACAGCATCATTAAAAGGGGTAGCGTCACCTATCTCTCCTTTGTTTGCAGACACCTGATAAAAAAATTAATTCATAAATTATTGCTGAGCAGAGTGCTATAAAAACATTCTTTTGGTACTTGAAAATTAAAAAAGATTTTAGGATGACATCTGACACCACCAAAAACCATATATTACTATGACAACCATCACCATAGCAACAGGCAACATGGAAATTTTTTTTAGGAAACTCAAGAAACTATTTGAGCTAACCTTTCCTTGTAGGCATTCAATTAAATGGCCAATTGTCATACGACTTGGAATGGCGTGAGGGTTGATAATGACATCAGGGCTTAGGCCTTCACAGGTGAACGGCATGTCCTGTGCAAAGAAGAAATAAAGTCAAGTTATGTTACTTTTGTGTCCACCTAATCATACACTTGTATTGCTGAATTTATAGATACAAACCTCCTGTCTGTATGTAATCCCGCAAGTTCCCTTCTGTCCATGTCGACTAGCAAACTTGTCACCAATCTGTGGTATTCGCACAGAACGAACCTGGAAAAGAAACCTTAAAGTTAAAACTAAATTACTTTCACAACTTCAACTACTATTCTTATTTCAATAACTCATTGTGTTTTTGTACCTTGATTTTAGTAAACTTATAACCTTCTTGGTTGATTGTAACCATCACCTAATAACATTAACATCCAAGAGTTATAAAATAAGAAGAAAACAGTTCTTTTTTCCTTGTGCTATAATATTTGGTTTTTAATGCTGATTCCTTCAAAATAATGAGAGCAGTTTTCATTAGATTTGCTTACCTGGTCTACAATACCAGTTTCACTTGGTCTGAGGAATGTACTTGCATCCTTCTTTGTATACTTCCTTGCTGTTCCTTCCAACTATTATTGCAGAGTAGGAAAATAAAAATAAATTCTTAATCCAAAAAATGAACTATGAGTTTGATTTCTAGCAACTTGAAATTTCATGAAGTTAAATCACCAGACACTATATCTTGTATCTAGCTTGCTTTGATTTTTGGCTAAAAAGTAATGCCTTAAGAAATTCTGTAGGTAAATTGATTGGCTGACGAGGGAATTCAACGTGGAATTCCTGAGTCAAGCCAATCAATTTACCTTGAATTGTATAGCATTTTTTTTAAAGGAAAAACTCGAGAGGAAAAGCTTGACATGCTGACACTGCATGTGCTACGCAAACATCAACGAAAGTCCCCCGATTCCATGCTAAATCACCACCCTTGTCAACCAATCAGCATGCGATTTACTATTATGCTATACGATTCTTATTAGAATTTCATATTTGTTTCTTTCTCTGATAAAATAAAAATCAAGTAACAAGAACAGAAGTGTACAATTACTTCAAAAAGTTTATCCAGCTAACGTGATTAAGGTAGAATTATTTAGAGGGCCTCTACAACATCCAAGACTTCAGTCGTACTTTCAGCCTCGCACCTCGGCAACTTAATAACCCCCCTACAAGACTTTTCAAGATAATGTAACCCAACTCCCACTCAATTTTGTGGATGTGTCCCACCTCCACACCATAACAAATGAAAGCCCCTTTAGAAGGTTAAGGAATGTTTATGGTACCTCGTCGTCATTATCAGGGAGCGTACTGGTTTTTCCAACAATGACATCATCACCACTAACACGTGTGCCTGGTGCAATGAGACCATCATCATCTAGCTTGTCATACACAGCATTTCTCATCCCTGAATTAATAAAGAATAGAGCATAAATGGTATTTATGTACCTTCAGAGATATCTATATACAATACCTGTTAACTATCTGGTTCATGCCTCATTGCATGTAAGGCCTTCAGAGTATTTCAGAGTTATAATTATTTCAATTAATGTTGTCGCAGAAAAAAGCCTAAAGGCTAAAGCCTTTCAACTATCTTTTGTTCACTAACAAACTTTGCTGTGGGCTATCTAAGAAATTAAGGAATGTGTCCAAGTTTTAGAATTTGCAAGCATAGTTTCTTATTGTAATAATGTCACAGTGGAAAAAAAATTTCATGATTCTTCTCTCAAGCCTTTTTTTAGTGACAACGTTAAGTGAATTAGCTATATATGTTGCCAAGATGAAATACACTCCATGTCCCACTGACCTGACACTTGGTCTCTGGTAGGTTTCTCAAATGTCTCTTCCTGGTCAAGTCCTCTTTTAGATTCCTGGTCACGATACGACCGGTAGAAAACAGACCTATAAAAGGACAGAAGACTGTGAAGTCACATGACAAAATAAACCTGGCAATCAGCACCTCAGTAACATCTGCTGTACCTGTATAGACCTCTATCAATGGCTGAAGCATTCATGATGACTGAATCTTCTTGATTGTAGCCAGTGTATGATGCAATAGCAACAATGGCATTGATTCCTAACAAAAATAATCATAATAAGCGACTGGTCATTATTTACAGGGGAGGGGGGGGCGGTGCATTTTGAATTTTTACTTGCATGAATTTCAGTGACCCTTCCCCCTAAATTTCCCATTGTCTCTCTTAGTCCCCCTCTTTTGTGAAGCCTAAAAAATACTGACCCCCCCACCCAGCCCATTATGTGCACCATCCCCACCCCCTACCCTATAATTAATGACAGGTCCCTAAATAAACAATACTGAAAACCACAATACCACCGTGTACCATGTAACAAAAATCGATGTTGCAAGTTGTGGCTGTCTGTTGCAAAAAGTAGAAGCTCTTTCTGCTCTGTGCAACACAACTGTGTATCTTGCAACATCGATTTTTGTTGCATGACAAGTTACGTACATGGTAATATGAGCAGGATTGCTCTGCAACTGATAAACAAAATGTTGTGTGACAAATTGCATGATTTTGTTGCTCATGTTAACGGCACCTTAAGCAAGGGTAGACCTTCCTTTAGTACAAGTAGAAGAAGGAACAAGGTGTCAAAAATGTAGTAGTGCTTCAGTATTAAATTTCATGGTATTCTACAACCAGTAAATCATTTATTGTCAGAAGGAATCAGAAATAGCCCTTCTTACCTGCTGGTAATTCTCTGAACCTCAGATACTCCATAGACCTGGTTGTGACAAGCGGTTTTTGTGGGTAGTACAACACGTGGGCAAGTGTGTCCATGCGCACATGGAAATTTGTAATGTACACTCCCATGGCTTGTTTACCCATAGCAGATTGATATGTGTTACGAGGGGACTAAAGCAAAACAAAATTACACTACAAAGTTAATATTGCATCTGACCTGAAGTGCATAAAATGATGGTTCCAGACTACCTGGAATTCTATACTTCATTGGTGGCAAGGGTGGCATGGGTGGCGTAGTGGTAAAATGTTCACCTCTCCCCACTGTGAGTCCAACAGTTTGAGCCCTGTGGATGCCACATGTGAGTAGAGTTGGTTAGATGTGTTGTTCTCTCCCTTGCCACGAGGGTTTTTCTCCAGGTTCTCTGGTTTTCCTCCCTCCTTAGAAATCAACATGTGAGCTGAGAGTTGTATGCTTAAAATAGTTAATGTTGTGGTAGTGTGTGAGTGATAGTGCCCCCAGTTAGTGCGAACATGCTAGAACAACTAGGCACTTGAATAAAGGGATTTATTACTTTATTTTTATACCTTACGACACTTACCTGGTTATGATCAGGAAATGGAATAATAGACGCACAGACACCCAGGATCATTGATGGGTGGATCTCGCAATGGGTGTACGTAGAACAGTATGCTTGGCCTTTTTCTACAAGCTCATCTGGTGTCATGGCAACCATAACAGTCTCTTCCTCATTGATGTCGATGTACTCCACAATGCCCCCAGCAACCAGATCTTGCCAACTATCATAACAATTAGAAAAGAAATGTAACAATATTCATATTCTTACAATCTGAGAACTGAAATGAAATAAAAATTCACCTGTAGTCATTGTATTCTCTTTCTTTTAACATGTCAATGTGGTTCTTTTTCAACAACAATTTTTGGTTCTCCACAATCAACAAGGGACGGCAAATGCGGCCTGCATCAGAATAGATTCTTATTTCTCTCTCTCTGAAGTCACGTACCATGGATACCTGATGATGAAGAAAATGCCAGGAAAATACTTCATTAGAATCAACTGAAATGGATCTTTACTTTATATTGCAATCCTTGGATTGACTTGTACAAGTTGAACATGCTATTGAGAGCACAACTTTGCTCCACTCTAAGGTACAATTTTTTTACCTCAGATACAATGATATCCATACGTCGTCGCAGTTTTCTGAGTGTACTCATGAGTTGATCAGGATCTCTGTGGATTCCAACCCAGCATCCATTGACAAAAATCTTGGTAGCACTAAAGAAAAAGGTGAACAACATGGTCTCAAATTTAAAGACATTACATGTAAATCCAAAAAAGAACTTAAAAATTTGAGGACATATAGTTGGAACACAAAAACAGAGAGGGATTTCTACCAGAATTGAAGACATTGGCAAGCTAAGCAGACAACAAAGCAGAACATAAATTTCTGGCGTGGTCCTTACTTGTTGATAGCTGACGGTGTAATTTCTTCCAAGTTCTCCATAGTCCATTCTTCCATAAACTCTAAAATTGGACTTGGTTGGGAACCAACTGAGATGTAAGCCATGAGAGCAAGGTTCTTTACCAGCCCTACGGCATGACCCTCTGGGGTCTCAGCAGGACATATCATACCCCAATGAGTGTTATGCAGCTGACGTGGCTTGGCCAGTTTTCCTTCTCGTCCAATTGGAGAGTTGAGACGACGTAAATGTGAGAGTGTTGATGCAAATGTCAGTCTGTTTAACACCTGGGATACACCTGCACGTGTGGAATGTGCTTTCTTCTGGTCACCCCAGTTACCCGTAGCCAGAGAGTATCGAAGGCCGTCAGTAATTACTTTTGGTTTCAGTGCAAGTTCAATATTGAAATCCTAAAAACAGAAGTTTTTTCAGTATTTAGTAAATATCATTCATCCAGAACTTCTATCTTAATTCATGGAGACTAGAAACAAAATAACAATAATGATTAATGAATAAAATAGGTGTTACAGATTTCCTTTTATTCGTTATTGTATTCATTTCACACCGACGCAGCCTATACTAGTTTACTCGCTAGTTTCCATTTGATTTTTTAGATATTAATCATTTGTCTGACTCAAAAGTATACAAAAAGGTAGTGCATTGTCTTGTTAATATCAGAAGTTAGTTAATAAAATATGTTATGAATTCATAAAAATATAGTTATACTTTTTTTAACACCAAAGGTAGTTGTAGTTCCTGTATGTCTTCATCTGGTAAATCAAATATTGGTCAGGAAGACCAAGAATTCATCATACAGGGAATTTCCGAGTTACATCATTCTCAGTACTTCTTACCTTGCCTCTATCAATGAACTTTTGTGCGTACATACGCACTTCCTTCATGAGGTTTCGAAATAATCTGAAAAAAGTTTAAGTGAAAACTTATATAAGCAAGTTTTATAAATTAAGAATAAAATTCATTGAACTTGTTGACTGACCCTCTAAACAAGAAGGCAAGCAGTGGCCCAGCCAGGTCCAGTCTCTTGTTGCCATAGTGATCACGATCATCAAGTTCTCGTCTTCCTAGAGCTGCCAATAACAGTCTGTGGACCATGTACCTAAAAACAAGACATGAAACCAGAGATTCTAGTGTCTGGGTTACCTGTGTAAATACAACCACAGGGAGCCCAAGAATATATTATAATCATGAAAATACTGACCCCAAGAAGTAGGCCTTTTTGGTCTCACAGAAATCGCTGACACCAACATGAGGCAACATCTCCTTCTGTAGAATTTCCTTGGCATATTTAATACGCTTCTCTTTTGTCACACCTGGCCGTGCGCCACGAGAACCAATGAAGTTCAAGGCAACATTTTGTTCTTGGATGACAAAGGCTTCATCCAGGGATGGTTTGACCTGATGAAAAGTGATAATTATATTCATTATGAGGCAAGGCAATTTCACATGCTCTCATTGGCCAGTTTGCAGTCCATAACTTGTGGTATGGACTACCAACCTTATCTTTGTGTTTGCCTATGCCATATAATAAGCATCTTATTAACCTAGCTTGCTTCCTCAGTCCATAACCTTGTTTTTCCCCCCACTTTTTAATGGCTTGTTAACTACATGCTTGGGCCATAAGGCAGTGGAAAAACTTACAGTAGATCCGTAACTAGTGGTATGACCCTTGCGCTCAGTTAATAAATAGAGGATATTACATGGGCATGTGGAGATACGAATTTTATCTTTGAGTGTTGATGATATCTCTCATGAGTGAGCACAGCAAACAGGTGAGAGATATTCAACACAAGAAGATAAAATTCGTATCTCCAAGTGGCCATGTAATGTTCTGTTTATTTTATAAATATCGATGAAAAATCTAGGAGTAGGGAAAAATTTTAAGGCCATTTGTGATTGGTTAATAGAAGGGTAGTCATGCAATGGTGATATCTTCACATGTGAAGGATAAAAATGATATCTTCACTGTGTACGACGTTTTAGAAACAGGAGAAATCCTGGTATTTCATTGATATCTATATAATAAGAGGTATTAATCTTGAATTACAGTTAGTTTCGTTCTCTTGTTATTAAACTATCAAAACCATTCTAGGTTTATTTAATTTTTTGGTCTGTCATACACGCTATGCATAAAGCCACAACTAATTTGCATAAATCACTAAGCTCAATAAATTTTGAAAACATTTTGACTT
>WUAP02135618.1:0-13066 GCA_015163945.2 Stichodactyla helianthus
AGTAAATACGGAAGAAATTATCGACGATCAAAGTCATGTATTTTTACAAAGAATGTATGGTGTAGGGCAAGCTGTTGGGCGTATTTAGGGGTGGAACCCACGGCTCAAGGCCCACCATTTTACTTTGGGATCCTCCAGACCTCCTTTGGTTAGTCATAGAGGTTCCTCTAACGCCGTAGTAATCCAGGACCCTCCTTTCTCCGATTCCTAGATCCGGCTGGAGGTCGCGGTCAAAGTCAAATTTGACAGTTCGATTTACCTTGAAATTAGACGTGCAAACATGAATATTTCCAAAAACATCCTGCAACTAGAGTAAAATGAAAGCGATATCGATTTTACTAACAGATGAGAACTAAGGCCAAGTAGACAGAACCTTCAGACTACTTGGCAGTTGACTGAGACTGGCGGTACGAAACTGCTGTCCGCCATCTTGAGTTTCGCGCCACAAGCCCCATGAGGCTTTGCGAATACGTTCCCTGGATGAAGAGAATCACGAAAAATTAAGGTTTCCAAATAGACAAAAATATTTTCCATGTTAATTTAAAAAATCGTAAGAATCTATATAAATGATTGCGCAGTTTTTCTAGTATAAATGTTAGACAAAAGCTGAATTCACCTGCGCAAAAGCACAGTCTCAAATTAAATTCAAATACCAATGTTATTAGGGATAGAAAGGAAAAACAATAAAAACTTAAATTATAATACAGAACTGTAGAAGAATTGTTACTGAAAAGTGTTTATATATTTAATATCGAACCATCCAAACAAGAAGTGCCTCGTTAGCGCAGTAGGCAGCGCGTCAGTCTCATAATCTGAAGGTCGTGAGTTCGATCCTCACACGGGGCACGATTTTTTTTAATCTTCTTTCCTCACTTATAAAGTTTTAATTGTATGACGCAAGCTGAAAATCTTTTTTTTTTCGCAACCGTTTTCCACAAATGCAGGTTGAAATAATTTTAAATTGAGAACAAAATTTTAAAAAAATCTTTTTAAATCTATAGAAACCTACCACAGGAACCCCAAGAGTTGATACAAACAGCTACTTTAAAAGTTTTGTTTTTTACTTTATTAATTTCAAATAAAAAAACATCTAATCAAAAGGATAAAATGAGATGTTACAACAGAATACATCATAAGAAAATTAAGGGGAAAATTCAGTATTATATTAAAGAACACAGTAAAAAAATCCCGTGGTAAAATTATTACAAGGATTATCTTCCAACAAAAAACATAGCTAGATACTATAAATAGTAATAAGCTCTAATAATATTTCTGTCCTTCATGTACACTATACAATGCTTCTAATCTTGAAATATATTACATTGTAGACATTGATACATTATTAATGTTTATAAAATCCCATGTCAAAGATTGGTAGGATAATAGTACAGTAATATATTCGTCTTTCTTATATAAATAATTTATTGACTTTAATAAATTAAAAACATTGCGATAAATAAACTCAAATTGTAACTGAATTTGTTGCTATAGATACAGCTATTGTTTATCAGCTTCGGGATATCTTGTTTCCCGGGGAGACCTTTGATGAAGTGTCTTGACTACTTTCAAGAAAACTAGCAGGTACCAGTCCTTTTCGTCCATTAATTTCCGCGTTATAATAACCGTCTTTATTCATGGTACTTAGTACGGTGACTTCTTGTCCCTTTTTGAGAGAGAGTTCGTTTCTAGCGTTATCTAGAGGAGACTGTTCGCTCGGGTTGTAGTCGTACAGTGCTATCATTTTCTTTCCGTGGCGGGGTGTAGGGCTTGGTGATACTGTTCCATTTGTGGTGCCATTGGTGATCGCTCGCGAAGAACCGGGCGGCTATGAGATGAAAAAGAGGTGTGTATCTTAAATAAAATCCGAATTTTAATGTAAATCGTTTCAAACCCAACTTTTAAGCGCAAATTGAAACTGCTTGCTATAACTTGGTACGGTGCCTCTAATTCTCAGCACCCCTAAATTTACGAGGCGAGTGCCAAAAGGATACTCCTATGCGTGCACGCGTTGGCTTGCCAGTAGAAAGAGGGTACCGCATTTAATTTGGCCGTCTTTTTTGCGTGCATGAATCGCGTATTAATGGCGCCAGAATATCGGATGCCTGGAGTTGCAATGGGCGCGTTTTTTTTTTTAATGAAAATGAGCCTAAGATATTGTAACCAGACAGTGTGTGTTTGTGTACCTTCCGGATAGGAGACGATGGACCAAGAGCCTTTGCAACAGCCACTTCTTCCACAAAGTTTGAAGGAATAAGACCTTTTTTATCATTCAACGAACCAAAATAGAATCCATCCTTCCTGGAAGTATCTTCTACTCGCAGTATATCTCCCTCGTTAAACTTCAGTTCGTATTGAGGGTTGGAGTTTGGAGAGCTTTTCATGGGATCATAATCGTAAAGGGCTACGAAAATACGCCTTTGATTGCTGTTACTTACAGTACTCTGTTCAGGACAGAAAAATAGAAGAACGATAATGAACAAACTTGGAATAAACAAGGAAAAAAAAAAAAAAAAAAAAAAAGAAATAGTAAAATCAAACTCAAAAAGCGACTGATCAAAAAGCGACTGAATTAATGGATATCCCTACCTCAATTGCCTTGGAAATAGACATCTAAAACAAAAAAAAACAACGAAAAGTATTACAAACAAAGCACAGAAAAAGAAAGAGCTCACAGGTGTTTTCCTTATTATCTAGTCATTACAAGATCTTTTGTTTTTTCTTTTCAGCGAGAAATGAAAGGGAGCAGTTACTTTGCTAAACAGGGAATCAAATTATAATGTACACAACAGAGTTAAAGTTGGCTATGAAAATAAAATAAAAAATCAGCGACTTACCATAGAGTTATTGATGGTATCAGTGAAAGTAGTGGATACATCACTAGAGAGAGAACCATCGGCTCCTACAGTACGTATAGTGAACAGGATGGGGTATCGAAGGTCAAGGTCGTCAACCAGCGCCTAGTGATATCGACAACGAATATGATTACTAGAGTGAAACCCAAAGTAAACAACAACAACGATAAAGTAGAGATGTTTTCTTACTTTAGTCATAAATTGACTCCTGACGTCCATCTTGTAGTTACCATTTTCATATATCTACAAAGATAGGAACGGCAGTGTTTTTGTACTAACTTATGACACCTGTGTCTTTATCTGCGCATGCTCTAATGTACAGCGGTTGGGTACCCTGGGTGCAGATACCAAGTAACTTCTCGGTGTGCTCTCAAATGCCTTTAAAATCGACAAGCCAAAACATACACGCTGTCCAATGGAAGTCATTTAGCGCGCGAGATACTTGCAAGTTACTATGGAAAAGCATTACCTTGTAACCTTTGACAACCACCCCGTTACTTCTACCAAACTCATCCATTTCAGGTAGAGCCCAGCCTAGCAAGATGGCATCGTGATTAACAGGTCGTAACACGTGAAGGTTTGAGGGTGGGTTTGGTGGACCTGTCGTAAAAATGATTAAAGAACATCAAGCACTACAGTCAAATCACTCTTACTATATTCCATCTCAAGTTACGACAGGACACCTAAACGACGTCAGATGTAATCAAAACTCACCTCGGTGTCCCACAGACTTTGGATGACTTGCTACCAACACCTTTGATTGACGAGGTTTGGGTTTACTGACACCTTGTACTGGACTCCGTTGTACCTGTGACGTTAATTGAGGTGGTGATGCCATAGGTTGTGTCGGTATAGATTGTTTAGGTGGGGAAAGCTCTGTGGTGGCTCCACGTGACCTAGGTGATGACGTAGTTTGTTGCCTTGGTGATCGTTGCGACTTCCTTACACGTGACTTTGTCGAAGAAGTACTTGTGATTGGTGAAGCGAGTTTATGTACTTCTGCAGGTGACATGTACGGTGTGAATATTGGCTGTATGGGCTGGTCTCTTTTCGGTGATAACTTAGTTACCATAGGAACTGGTTGGACCACGTGACCTGATGGTACTAAACTAACTGTGGCTGGATGGGTGGGGAAGCTTGTGTTAGTATTGGGTAGCGATGGCATTGGTAATGGCAACGATGGTCCTGAAAAAATATCTCAGATTAATCTTTGCGCTTAAAGCTAGCAGTCAGGGTAGATATTTTGATGTCTCTGCTTAGTCTCTGTTGTTACCTGATCTTTGTGGAGAAGGCACTTTGATGTTATCTAACATTGATAGAATTTGTCCTGGAGCAGTACTACTCGTCTGTGGGGGGAAAAAACGAAACAAAATACCAACGTCAAATTGAACTTCATGTGAAAAAAAGAAAGCGAAACAATAGATTCAACATTAGATAATTTCACGGCACCAACATGATGGGAAAACGTACTGGTTGAAGGAAAGAGGAAGATGTAACTTCTTCTACAAAGTTAGACGGTACCAGTCCAGCTTGACCTGAGCAAAAATAGAAATGTATCAAATCAGTGTACCAACTATTATATCATTTTTTTTTACATACTATGATAAGACTGGTAAACGTTATGTCTTGTCATTGAATTTGCTTTCTTGTAGGGTAGCTGTTCACTTACCATCCATCTCTGCCTTATAGTATCCATTAACATCTGTTTCCCCTATTATTGTCATGATATTCCCCTTCTTGAAGGGTAGCTCTAGTTCAGGACTTCCAGTTGTACATGACTGGTAAGGGTCATAGTCGTATAATGCTACATAACAATGTCTTTGGGGCTCTAGGTCCGCACTTGAAGAACGTGGTGACATACTACTATGACCACTAGAGATAGCATCAGGCTACAACACAAACACAATGAGATCAACCTTAAGGTAAACTACGGCTAACTAACGTGGACGCTGGAAGGGAGTAAGAGGTTATGGGAATCTTGAGACCGCAAAAGCAGGAGTAACTGTCCTTTTGAGTCGAGCCTCTGAGGAAGTGGATTCTATCCTGTCCATAAGATTGTGAGATAGAAATCTGGCATTATGAGACAACGAGGCTGCATGCGAGGGTGCAACAAAACATCTGTTAATTATGCTCAAGTATGATGGAAAGAAGAAACTGAAACTAGAATTTAAGGCCGAGCAACAACCGCCAGTTTACTTCATTTTTTGATATCAAAATGCAATAGTGCAAGTATAGATAGATAATACAATAATTAGACATGGAAGCGAGGTTAAGAGGGTTACACTACCTCACAGTGACCATTGGTAAGCCGTTCTCTAGCAGTTCGTCCTTTCTCTTGCTGTCCCGTGGTCCCATTGGGTAACGAGTGATCACGAACGCCTTCGAGTTCTTCTACGTATAGCCCAGGTACCAGTCCCCTCACGCCGTTCAACTCTGCTTCATAGCAACCATTCATGTCCATATCTCCATACACCGTGAGTTCATCTCCTTCTTTGAGCGTAAGTTCTGATTCAGGGCAGCCAGAGACACTAGCTTTATGAGGGTCGTAATCAAAGATGGCTACGAAGACTTTGGGACCAGGATTTTTTGACTGCGATCATAAAGAATATTAGCACATTAAGAAGAGCAGAATGAAAAACAGAATGGGAGAAGAACTGAAATGACAAGACAATCTGTTTCAAAGTAACAACTACCTTTAATTTAGAACTACTGTCACCATCTGCACGAGACTTGGCATCCACGACGTCCTGAAACAAATGCAGAATGTCTTATTAAGTACAGTTAAAAGGGGGATCTGGATTGGTAACAATTTTTACATAGCTTGAATCACATGGAAAGATACGATCTAAGCGACTCACCCCAGTGAAGCTGGAATCTCGCTGACCAGAGTATTTTACAAAGTTCTCAGGACTATAGCCGTAGCTTCTTATCTTTGACAGGTCGTCAAGTGTTGATGTTGCAATGGCGTGTCTTAATTCGCGTATCTCGTCATTTAGTTTATCAATAAACTCGTCCTTCTCTTTGCACGCTTTTTTCAGGAGAGCTACTTTGGTCTAGAAAATGGAAAGGGAAAAATGAATAAACAACGAAACGGAGAAGATCCAGATATTTGCTGATTAAAGAACCATATTTATCCAGCATGCATCGCAATAGTCTGAGGTTTAGCTTTTACCATTAAATGAGACACACAGTAGGAATCTAACAACTCATCATGTACGTTTGGCAGTCAGACAAATATGTTACCTTTAGTGTTGGGATTTGCATCTCGAAGTCATCTCTTTGACGGGTAAGTTCAGCAGCCTGACATTAATAGATTAGAACACGTGACAAATGACTGATCACTCACATGACCGATGGTAGATACAGTCACATGACCGATGGTAGATACAGTCACATGACCTGTGGTAGATACAGTCACATGACCTATGGTAGATACAGTCACATGACCGATGGTAGATACAGTCAAACTATGAAACTATTCTTGGAACCCGACAGACTAGTCAAGATATTTTAGGACACACAATCTTTCACTAAAGACATAACTTATGCTTCTTAAAATATCGTGTTCCGAGCCCACTTTCTCATAAACTTTGATATGGTTGGTCACCCATGTGCACCACAAGAATTCGTATTGAACAATCACGTGATCGTATTACGTAAGAAGTCCAAACCCCTCCACCCCCCTAATACTCATGACTAGATGATTTCATAGATCTTAAAAACAGGTTTTAGTTTTTTTTCTTGTGACCGTTACGTTCTAAGAATAGTGTCATACCTTTAATCTTAGAGTATGGAATCCATCCTCTAGCTTGACGTATTCTCTACGAACAACATTACACAACGCGTTAACTAATAGATATACTTGTAGACACCATCATGATAAGCGAATGTTGACAATGTGTGTGTGGATCAGATATAGAGAGACAAAAAGACGAATAACCAAACAGTGTATTGTGACGTGTGGGGTCTGGTGCGGTGTGGTACGGTGCCATGTGTTGTGATGTGATGTGGTGTACGGTGGGGTGCAGTGTCGTGGTGTGGTGTTGTGGTAGTGTATAGTATTGTGAAGGTAAAAATAGTAAAAACCAAACAAAAACTAAAAAGGGGGTTAAAATGAAATCTTAGTGACACAGTTTTACATGATGTTAATATTATATTAGTACTATACTAATCATTGATTAATATTATTTAAACGTAACGAAAAGAAAAACAAAAGATAAAGTTAGATCAGCACGGACAGCGCTCAGAGGACAACAACAACAACAACAGCATGAGAAGAATAAACAATCACATTAAAAGAACATTGATATAGGCAATTATATCTTAACACAAGCAATTAACACCAAAAAATAAATAAGAATTAAAAGAAATTGAATTAGACATGGAATTTAGTTGAGAAAGTTAATGTGATCACAAAGGAATGTAAGATGAGAGGGTGTCATGTAAACGAGGCTTGGATATTAGTTATATAATACTGAAGTCAGAACTAACACACCGCTGACCAGTAAGGACTGCAGCTTGAGACAACAACCAGGATGTCACGTGTGTACACAGGGTGACCAACCAAGTTAATGCATTCATTCACAGGAAGCAGTGTAATGTCATCCATATCAGCCAAGTAATCAGAAACAATTCGCTTTTCTTGTGAAGTTTTAAAGATCTTTTAACGCTGTTATTCTCTCTCTTTTAAATTCAGTGATGGAATACAATAGACAATAATATCTGCATAACTGACTGACTTTTATCTGGACTATTTACGAAAGTTTATTCTTTATTCTTTTTAATATTTTAATGTTTATAACTATACCAATCTATTTTTGTTTTACAAAAATATTTACATGAATTTATTTTTTATTTTGTTAAGTTCATCGAAAACTCTACCACACCACAGGTAGCCCAAGGTTGTTGATATTTTCCACAGGAAACCCAAGTTAGTTTTCATAGCGGTTTAGCTAGATTATTCAGGTTTGTTATCTTTGAAGGCATGTTTATTTTGGCCGCTTGTTACGTTTAAGTCGTCCAAGGAACGAACCGCTTCGTTTCACTCGTCTTTCTTTGTCTTGAGGAGGAGATTCAGAAGATGGAGTAGAGCGAGAAGGCGAGGGCCTGGAGAGGAGGGGTAGAGCAGAGGTGTGTAAAGACATATGTGGGTGCAGGGTTACTACTGTTATTATGATACTGCATGCATGACAATATCAATATTAATAGATATATTATTAGTAGCGCAAAGAAAATCAGAAACGAAAATAGAAAATGAAAAAATGAGGAAAAAAGAAAAACACAGGAACAAAGTTACAAGTAAAGAAATATGACAGAAATTAAAGCATTTAAAGCACTACATACTGATATAAAGGAGTATAGATGGACTGAAGGGTACTGACACAGTAAGCAATACTGTACACTGAACTAAGCTATCTGTCCGTGCTGACTACATATATAAAAACATTGAACAGAATGAAATAAAAGTAAAGAAAAACTGTAATTGCGCAGGTTACCCAAACGTTCACTTGCGATATTTTCAACGAGGTGTCGTGCAAAATAACAGTGAAAAATCTTATTTCGAGGAACGTTAGAAGGCTATCAAAGGCTGAAAAATGATTTCCGAAGGCCGCGACTTGGAATATCACTACACAAGGGTTATCCTTAGGGGCAGAAGTCCATAACTAGAAGCATCCATCTCGCAATAGATCAGTTGAACACACAAGATTTTGGAGTGAACTACTTTTAGATTGCCGAATATGGACTTCAATAGCTGTTTTTCATCTCCGACGAAGAGGAAGAACGAGGACAATGATGCGCGCGCAAAAGGATACACTCGCGCTGTCGACTTCAGGTCGCTTTCTCGTCTTTGCTGGAGGGACTGGTACGTTGGGAAATCTAATACTTTATAGGTAATGTTATTGACACACCTGTTACCGTCCTCTAGCTCTGCTAAACGAGTCTCCAGGGAGTTTCTTTCCTGGGTAACTGCTGCTAGTTTTTGTAAGAGTTCGTTCTTCTCAGCTTCTAGTTTGTTGTACTGTGCTTGTACATAATTGCGTTCGTGTTGCGCATCTAACGTCTTGTTATTCGCGTCCTGGATTTTCTGTTCCATTTCTTCTGCCTACAAGAAAACGTGACAAATATCTTAGGGAGTTGTGTGACATTATTTTCATTCCCTATCGAGTTCGAAGAGAATGAATGCTATGAGTGAGCCCCCATAGACGTGACAGTTTGTCAGTGTCACGCAATCTTACCGCAGCTTTGAGTTCCATTTGATTTTTATGGGCTACAGCATATCGTTGTTCGAGTTCATCTCTCTGCATTTCCATAACCTTGTTATTTCGCAAGAAGTCGTTTCGTTCTGATTCAACCATTCGTCCTTTCTTCAGTAAATCATCTCGCTGGTCCTCTACTATCTTCAGTCTGTTCAACAGATCATCTCGTTCTTTCTCGACGCTTTCCATATCCTGTAGATGAGTCTGTAACAGACCAGATCTCGTTAACTAATGGCAACGTGTCATGGTGTAATCAAGCATCGTGATTGGATGAGCAGGCACACCTCACTGTGTACATCCTGAGGTGATATCATACCTGTAACACGGAGATATTGTATTCAAGCTGTTTGAACTCCTTTTCTGTCTTTTCCAAGTTTTTAAACTGAGCCGAAAGAAAAGAACCGATAGATTATTAACATGTTTGTTAACCAAACACGGGTGATATAGCATGGGATTCCTGGAGAGGGATCAATATTACTGTACCTTCTCCATCAACTGCTTGTTTTCTTTTTCTAGTGTTGAGTACTTGCACTGTAACCCAGAGAGCTTAGAATCAGAACCTTGTAAGCTACGAGTTTGAGCCTGACGATGAGAATATTATGGATGTTATTTCCCATCCATCCATCCATCCATCCATCCATCCATTCATTCCCATTTCTACACACAAGCTTACCTGCAGGTTCATGTAGGATGACTCGATTCGTTTTCGTTGTTTTTCGGCATTGTTTGCTTCAGCCTTCCACTGATCAACCTGAACAACAACAACAACAAAGAAATGAATACAATTGCTTCATGAAACACGTACAACTGATATACACCATCAATAACTTACCTCGTAGTTCTTCCTGTTCAGTTCTCCAATCTGCACAAAGAGAAAAGACTAGCTATCAAAATCAGGACAAGTAACTTACTGGAGTACTGAAGATAGATGGAATTTATGTAAGGTCCACATACAAACCTTAGTGAGAAGCTCTCTTTCCTTCTTCTGATTCTGTTAATAAACAAAACAAGTAAATTAATCAGTTATAATTCAATTTGAATACAATATCGAAATATTAATGGCATAGTGATGTGAGGATGTTAGAGAGTAATTTAAAAAGGCTGTTCTTACCTCTTGCTTCAGGAATGCAATATCCTCCTCCTGAGAACACATAAGACTCAAGATTGGTCATGGGTATTTTTTGTTGTTGGTAACCGAAGAGAGGACTGGGGTAGTCCGCCTTTCATCCCTAATCCCCTCCCCTGGGGATACTGACACTCGATACTAAACTTCCCTCGGCCAAACTTATCATCAACATGGTAGGGATCCAACATGTATATAGTGATCAAAGGAAACAGAGGCTTTACAAATACGAATTTTAAACTCAAACATCAAAGTTACTTACCAAGATTTTGATTTCTCGCTCTCTGCGTTCAAGCTGTTAATAAAAGTGAAACACAACAAGTTGATAATAAAAGTATTAAAACAAATGTGAAGGAATTCCATTAATATTGGAAGAAAAATCTTGATATTTACCAATGCTTGCTTCTCTAGCTCGGTAGCTTCAGTCTACAAGGAATAAACACAATAGATTATCAAGTAATACATATTACTATACCACACCCTTTCATTTTTCAACATTACAGCAACGATTTACTTATAGTAAAGTAATTCTAAATCAAATCCTTACCTTCATGGAGCGTATGACATTCTCTTTGTTCTGTAACAAAACAAACTACAAATTACGATTACTATTAACCAATTAACACCTACTAGCGGACCAACTGAATGAATATCACCTAGACATTAGGGGTAGCTGCTATACATGTGGCCACAGCCGATAATGATCTGGAACCAACAGCGATTGAGATACTGGTGGTAATTCTTTGTTATACGATGAAGGAAGATCTGATACGTTTCATGGTATTGCACCGATATAAAGTGAATTTAAGTGGCGGAATTGTCAGAACCAGTAGCATCTGAACAGAGCAAATAGCACAAGAAGTGCATATTATCATTATCCGATCACGATGCTTCAAGGGGACGGTCTACTCTAAAAGTGGCTTGACATGTCAAAGATAGTGAGAATGCGTGACATCCATATAGGTCACGCAAAGCAAACATAAACACATAAACATGCCAAGCACCTGCTATCATATACAATTAGTTGAATTACATACATTAGGTGTGTATTCATACCGTCTATTTCTAGATGGGGATTTGCTATTTGCACATCGAACAAGAATATCATATCAACACCAGGTGAATTGATTATGCTATATTTCCTTCTTTCTCCCTTCTTTTCATTATTTCAGTTTCATTCAAATCGGAGAATCTAGAAGTTTTCCTGACTTCTTGCATTACTGAGAAAGTGTATTCACTGAGCACATTAATCTAGTCCTATAGCCTCACCAACCATCCTACTTAAACCATCTACCCTGATCACCTTTAGACTTACTAGCTGTTCTACTTCCATGCTACAGATAACACAGTTAGGGTACTTCCCGCACACGGGCCATTCAACCATCCTCTTCCCCAGAGCACCATTATCTCTTGGAAGTCCATTGTTAGGGAAAGCACCTCGTAGAATTTTAGAAAACTTTGCTAACTTTTTCTCTAAGCCGACAACCACTTCTACTTGAACGTGTTTTTCGCGCTGGTGAAAAAAGGAAATGTTTTTCTCAAATTGTTTGAGTATCCTAGCCAACTGTGCTGCTTGAGGCTGGCTATACCTTCTCTTGCTTGGTGTTGCGCCAAGAGAACAGTACTGAAGTCCTTGGCTCAAGAAATCTATATCTGTATCACACTTTCCTTTGGTTGTTTCTTCTGGATGAGGAGGGCGGTCTTTAGACGTTATAACCATTGAACTAGCAGTACGTGGTAGCGAGGGAAGACATCTTAGCTCCTCCATTAGACACTCATCCAGAGCTTTCTCGGGAAAACTTTCTTTCTCGATCTCACTACTCGACACGACTAAATATCATAGCACAATTTCCAACCTGCGACGAGCAACAACCCTCTGACAAGACGCCAGTCTACGAAAAACTGGTCTACGATCTTCGCAACCCTTACTCTGTTCTCTAGATCCTTGCATATCTAAACAAGCATTGGCTCTCTTCCATCAAACACTGATACATGCATAATATACATGCATATTTTACGGTAATCAATATTCTTATTTGTATTCAATATCTAACAGGTAGCTAGTCTAGAACATTTGTATTTAAGCCAACGAATGACAGAACGTCAATTATAGAGGTTTGGAAAGCCAAAAACACAGGAACTACAAGGAATACAATGAGGAAAAATAAGGAATATAGACGAGTGTTGTTCGAAGTGCTAAGGACAAGATGCTCAGGATTAAAAACAGCAGACTTCCTCTTCTTCTTAGGGACCGTTCATTTTTAATTGGGAAGGAGAAGCTGATGGTTTTGTGGGGTTTTGTGGGCACCTGAAAAATTTGGCTATGAAAGGGGGAACATAAAAAAAATCTATGTTGGAGGGGGGGTCACGCAAGACATGGACAAAATGAGTGGGGCCACGTGAAAATTTTATGGAATAAAAGGGGGCTATACAAAATGTTTAGCAAAAAATCCAAAAACCACCAGCCCACCCCCTCCTGATAAAAAATGAACAGTCCCTTAGATTTTTTCGAAAAAAGAAAAAGGAAAAAAAAACCTGAATTCACCAAGTAGCTATCAGTAATCACCCATCCAAGTACTAACCAAGCCCTATAGTGCTTGACTAACTATCTTGAAAGTACAACGCATTAGACCACTCGTCTATCGCTTTCAAAGGAATACGACAACAATGCATGCGAAAACAATGCACCACAAATACTAGGTTATTTTTCTCTTTCAAATCGACGTGAATCATGGTTAGAGCAAGGGGTTGGTCGTCTATAGTCTGGGGGCCGGCCAGCCTCTCCCCTGATGCTTCGGCAAAGATTCTCTAACCCCTAAGATGACGGAACGGCA
>WUAP02135629.1:0-13058 GCA_015163945.2 Stichodactyla helianthus
GGCCGGCCCCCAGACCATATACGACCAACCCCTTGCTCTAACCACGGTTCACATCGATTTGAAAGAGTAAAATAATCGAGTCTATCTGGTGCATTGTTTTGGCCGATATTGATATGCTAATTCTTTAAAATCGATGGACGAGTGGTTAAATGCGCTGCGCTTTCAAGATAGTGAGTCAAGCCCGTTAGGGCTGGGTTAGTACTTGAATGGGTGACCATTTCTTTTTTCATGTTGTTATGTTTAAAAATAGTCGTGGTCTTTTTTTACTTCGGCCCTCAGGCCGAAACGTTACTGTATTCGGTTTGGCAACCCATAATATTTGCTGTGCCTGTCAATTATCTGTTACTATATTTCCTCACATCAAATCGTCGTCGAATGACATACTTTAGTGACAGAACGTGGCCACTGCATGTTCACAGGTAGACCACGCACAGATAGCCTTCGTTGTATCCGAAAAACTGTTTGTTCATCGTAGGCTACGTACAGACAACTTTCTACTTTTTCTGCAGATTATACGAATTCTCGCAAATGTTCTGAGCAACGGCCATACGGGTCGAAATATCACTGCTTTCAAACAATATAGGCTTGTTTAACCTTTTTAATTATTGGCTGCTCTTCTTACATACAAAGACGGCTATGTGAAATTTCTAGTTCAGGACAGCTTTTCTTACATTGCATTTCAAAAACCCGGTTAAATACCAGCTAAAAAGGACAATGTTCTGGGTCTTTCTTGGTGTTGCAAGATGTATTGTTTTCTGGCCTAGAGTTCATTGTTTTGTAGGGTATTGTTTCGTTCTAAGCTCCTTGTTCTTGGCTATTGTTTTATTGTCTTTCCGCTTCAGGTGCCTTGCAACACTAAGAAAGAGCCAATTTTCTCAACAAACAAATGCCTATCCGAGAAACCGAAGTCTCGCTTCCATGCTCATCCACAGGGTGACCAACCCTTTTTTTTTTCACGCCGAAACCAATGAGTTATACAAAAGCTGATTTATATGAACGGGCTTGGCAAGGAGCCCTTTCGTTGCTACAGATCCTCCCAATCATCATTAATTAGTAGGGGAGGGGAGGGGAGGGGAGGGGAGGGGTGGAGAAAGGGGGAAAAACTTTCAATTTTATATTTCATGTCGTTTCTCCTGTGTCAAACATTTCGGGCTGAAACTTCACCTTCTTACTAATATCGAGATGTTCTTTTCATTTCTGGAGTTCATTTTGACACTGTTAGATGATTTGAGGGGGCTGTGGTCACGTGACCTGTTAGTGCAAAGAAAAATTGTACCAATGAAAACCGGAGTTTCCTGTTCAAAATCTTTGCCGCTTCCGAAAACGTTAATTCTGATTTCGTGAAGAATGGTGAACTCAAGTATCCCTGTTCATGTGGCCTTCAAAATTTAATTATATAATACTTAGCTCACTAAAGTATTCGAATTAGTGATAATTTTCTTTAAAGTTGTGCTTTCCTTTACGAAGTTTTTTTTTTTGCTACGGCTACGCCACTCGAAACAAGTTATGCAAGACCTAGAAACTACGTTGACTGTATAGAGAAATCTTTTATTACTACAGATGGTACTTGTGACGTCCTTCTGAGCTTCTAGAGACGTGGCAATTAATGTTAAGCCAATGAAATAGCACGGCCACCAATCATACTCAATAACTGATCATAGAACCGCTCCCAGTCTCGTGCAAATACCACTCCTAAGTTCCATTGTTATATAAGATCTCCTTGCTTTTCTTTCTGTAAATTTGGTTGAACGTTCATTACAACATGTACATCTCTAACTTCTTCTGTCATCTTCTAATAAGGTAAACTAAAATCTGGGACTTAAAAACAAGTTCAAGGGGTTTTTTCCACATTAATTATCCTCGCTTGCCCGAATCCAAGACGCGCGACAAGTTGATGGCGTCGAACAACACTGGGTCAGTCTTTGATGACCACGATTTCATGGTTGGTCCTACGAGTCAGTTTAGAATAAAGACCCAACTCTCCCTTCTTTCTTTACTATTAGCTTTTAGCATATTTGGCAATGGGACGATGATCATTCTCTTCGCTCGATTCAAGAGCCTGCGACGGCTGTCCAACTACCTCCTGATAGACCTGACGGTGGTCGAGTTCTTGGACACCATGGTGAATATCCCTATCTTTATGGAGTTCTTTTTGTTGACTAAGAAAAAAAACCTAGAAAGACAAACAAGGTGGTACGCTATGTTGTTTCATCGTTATTTTCTTCTCAACGACTTGTTCACTCAGTTATCCCAAACTGTCGATTGTTACTTGGCCATAAAGTACGGCAAACAATTCACATCCAAGAAATCTTCGTTCAATGTGAAGGTATTCGTTGCCATTAAGTGGGTTCTAATACTAGTTCTGTTACTAGTGTTTTCGATTCCCTCTTATACTGCCGAGGAAGAATATGTATCTGATGAAGCTTATCAGCGCCTGCTTTTTGGGCCCAACCAAGTGATCTGGAAGATAGTGATCCCCAGTTGTCAAGCCCTCGCAGTAGTAACGATACTCGCCACCAACAGGTTGATCAAGAACAGTAGAAATCTAGTATATAAGCACTATGGGATGAGAGTGTTTGGAAAAGGCAGCAAAAACAGTGCAAAGGCAGTAAATACTCTAACTCTGATCATGGTAGTGCAAACGTTATGTAAAGTTCCTGCTTCGGCCTACAGCCATGTTGCTGTCGATGATCGAATCGAAGGGAATCGCTGGTTCGCCTTTTTCTCGTACTTCTGTCTCTTCCTTTCTAGTTCTGTAATGCCAATCATCTACTTTTGGAGGACTGTGGCATTCAGACGCGCCCTTGATCAGTTTAGAAAGCATCCATTTGCAGGCAACGCATACCTAGACTACGCTGCACATTATGGTTTGAAGTCTCATCGTAATGGTCGTCTCCACCTTGACAGAAGGGCAATGAAACTCAACAAAAGAGGATCTCCAAGGCTAAAAGAGGATTGCTTCACTGAACCTGACGCTACAAAAGAGACAGATCTGTCTTCGAGGACAACACAGACCTCTCGTCTTCTGTCATTAGCAACTGAAGCGTCCATTCTTGAGTTGCCGATGAACCTGGATTTGGGGCAAGCACAAGTGGGGCGTACTGGTCTTAGGACTGAGAGAACAGAAACTCAGTCTAAGAAAATCAAGGATGAAGCGTGCAAGGAAAGTCATTCTGACATTGATGCCACTAACACAAGGGAAATGGACCTTCAAGGAAACGAAGACTTGACCATTAATGATGAATCGCAGAATGACACAGGAAATAGTGAGGGTTCGCATTCTGTAAGCCCTTCATTATATTCTGCAAGTCGGTTGAGCAAAGTCGATGAAGCGTCTAGGTTAACAGAGCTCGACACCAGCAAGAAAGAAAATAAGTTTCAAGAGGAAGAAAGTAGCGCCGTTAAGAAAGACGATATTGCAAGTGCTGGTAGCTCGGGCGAACCAGAAGATGTTGTCACAAGTAGTGTCATCAAGAAGGAAGATTTAGTAAGTGCTCAAGGTGGAACTACAAGCGAGGAAGAGAAATTGGAGCGAGTTTCACCCGAGACTTTTCAAAAGGATCGAAGCAGCTCTAGTGAGGAAGACGTAACAAACAGTGGCGTTCAGAAAGACGATATGTCAAGTGGTCATGCTGTGAATGCAAACAAGGGAGAGATATTGGATCCAGTTAGTGCACGTGAGACGGTTGAAAAGAATCAAAGCAGCTCTAATGAGCAAGACGCTACAAGCAGTTGCGTTGAGAAAGAAGATATGGCAAGTTGTCATTCTGTAAAGGAAGACAAGGAAGTCGAACTGAATCCAATTGCACGCGAGACCGTTAAAAAGGATCAGAGCATCTCTAGCGAGGAAGACGTTACAAGCAGTGGCGTTGAGAAAGAAGATATGGCAAGTAGTCTCGGTGCAAATGCAAACAGAGAAGGCAAAGCTCCAAATTATCCATTAGCACCACAGACGGTCCAAAAAGATCAAAGCAGCGCCAACAACGAAGAGCTTAATGCCGCAGCAACGAAAGGAAGGAAACCTACACCAGATGTCCATGAAAGTAAACGTTCTCCAGAATTGGACAAGAGGGTTGGTTCTGGAGCTCGTCTCGATGACTCAAACAAAGATTCTGCTCTGAGGGACCGCCGTGACATCAGTAAAAAAGAAGAAGCGTCAGAAAAAGAGGAGAAGAGAGTATTGATTTACGTGGAAGCCATGGTCCATCGAGATGGGTCGAGTCGGGGGGAGTTTGATGACGGCTGCGATAATCTTGGATTTGATACTAAGTTATGAAAAAAACCGTGTCACATCCATATAAGCCATAGCATTTTGTCCAATCACAAGGCTAGAACCTGAAATTGCTTTGAATCAATTTTCGCCACCATCATCATCATCATCTTCAGCAACATCATCATCGTCGTCATCATACATTATCGTCATCACCATCATCATCATCATAACACCATCATCATCATCATAACACCATCACATTACTATAACACCATCATCATCATCATCATCACCATCATCATCATCATAACCATCATCATCATCATAACACCATCATCATCATAACACCATCATCATCATCAGCAGCAGCAGCATCATCTCATCATCAGTCGTTAGACTTTCGTTGATTAAGAACGGCCTGGTGGTTATTATTATCACAATCATCATTATTATTATCATTGTATTATAAGTATTATCATATTATTATTATTATTCCAATGGGTCGTGATAGTAGCAGAAATGATATAAATTTAAAGAAAACAACAGCAGTTTTAAAAGACAGGTTTAGGCATGCTTATGCCATATTATTATTATTATTATTATTATTATTATTATTATTATGGTTATCTTTAAATTTATTTATATTTAACTTACATTTCATCTTGGTATTGTTACATTATATAGAGTTATTACACAGACAGTTGTATAATACGGCTGTGTATTTTTACGAGTCATTTCAGTTTGAAATGACGACTAAAAATGCACAGCCGTATTACACAACTTTCTGTGTAATAAATTGTTTATTATACGACAAATATCGAAGCGAAAGAATGTAGTGAAATAGACATCTTATTTACCGGTTCGCAAACCGTGTAATAACGCAGGATATTTGCACTCGTTTTGGCATTTATTTGCATTCGAAAGCGCGTGTTCGTATAATATAATTATTATTGTTGTTATAATTATTATAATAATAATTATTATTGCTATTATTTATTAGTATTATATTATCATTCTAATTGTTTGTTATTAATATTATTGATATTTGATATACTTTTAATTTGATATTGTTATATTATAAATTTAGTTATTGACATTACTATTGACTCATGGGTGGGTGGGTGGGTGGGTGGGTGGACCTGATCCTGCGTGTGCCCAGTAGATTTTAATCTACTGATAAAACACGCTTATCATGGCGATTTTGACCCCGCTAAACGTCCTTTACGAAAAGTTCAAGTGTCTCATTGCATACAAAAAATAATTGGAGATGCTTCAATTCTATTTTTGCCAAAAATGACCTGGCTCGCTCGACTTATTTGGATAAATTCCGGCTATCCTGTTGAGAAAAAGAAGTGCACTAAAAAGGAAAGTCGAGTCTATTCTTAGTGTTTTAAGATAACTGACAAAGTAAATGGTCTTCGAGAAAATATGCCAAAACAGAATTATGCTTCAGAAATCCTTCAGAAATGATTAAGTATGCTACCATGACGTCAAAAACAATGGTGTCTTACTGTGTTTGCCCGCCACAAAAAGATGTTATATTTTGACGACTCCAGGACATATCTTTCGATACTATGCAATCCTTAACTTCATCGTGGTATTTCCGCGGGAAAAATAGTTTTATCATATTGTTATCTCCAAAACTAAATCTCCCAATAAAAGCCCATAAATCTAACAGAAAGTCCGCGATAACACGTCATAGCTGGCCATGTGATGAGGTCACCGAGTTCAC
Organism: Stichodactyla helianthus; assembly: GCA_015163945.2. Lineage (NCBI taxonomy): Eukaryota > Metazoa > Cnidaria > Anthozoa > Actiniaria > Stichodactylidae > Stichodactyla > Stichodactyla helianthus. The sequence goes on from WUAP02135629.1 coordinate 5,946, forward strand.
AGACAGTTGTAAGGTGTGACAGCACAGAGTTGGCGGTTTTAGGAATGCCTTCCAAAAAAATTCATATTAAAAACAACTACAACTCTTTTAGCTTTGAAATTAATACCAGCTACGAAGGAATAAATGCTCTAAGAAATGATACCAAAATTATTAAATAAGATTGAGGATTATGGTAGTTTCAATGGGTTTAATTTCAGGAAATTTTTATTAAATTTTACAAGATCAATGTTTGCGCATGCCGTTTTGGGTGATGACCCCTTGGGGACTTGGTGGCGTAGTTTCCGGTACAGTGAAAACCATATCGGGTTTCTCTATATTTCCTTGACTTTTTTAATGCCGAAAAACTCCTTATTGCTGTCTGTATTGAAGCTCTACAGCCTCACAGAGGGAATGGATAGAAAATAAGTTGATAAAAGAGACCCAGGTTGATAAATACTTCAGATAAAAGGTTTGTATTTGAAAATAATGGCTGGTCAAACGTGGACTTGTATGTGAAAGAATTCACGAAATTCGCTTTAAATACGTGCTAATTCTGACTTTAAAACCAATAAGACTCAACTTTTCTCTCTTATAAACCCTTCACGAGTCCTTATAGACCTTCCAAGGGCCTTCAAGGAGCTGCAAAGTTTATTTTTTCATTCATTCCTTGTAGAAAGATCATGTAGCGTGATAATTCTCCATTGTTTTTACAAGTTAAAATTACTAAATTTACGGAATAAATAAATCGATACAAAGTAGTACATTAAAACCTAAAACCATCTAGAGAGGTTCATGAAGTTTCTTGTAAATTAAAAGAGTTAATTCTGATGTTTCTTGAAGGTGTCAAGGACTCTCTTTTTACGTGTTTTGTTTGAGTGTTCAAATGTATTTGCCTTCAAACCAGCTTCACCCGAAGTCTTTTATGTTCATCTGAACGTAGTCTGCGGTTTTGTAAATCATTCTTTCTTTATCTATTAAATCGCTGTATCGCTGCTTATTGGCAAAGATAACACTTTCCAGTTGCCAAACTACAGTTTCGTAGGAATTTATTAAACCTTAGCTGTATAATTGTAATTTTTGATATTATAGTAATTTTGACCGATTAAGCGAGCCAGCACCGTAAAGAAACTATTTTATTTATATTTTCGTATCAAATTTTTCAATTATACTTAATGTAAGTTAACTTATTTAGGTTATAAATCGTCAAAGAAAAGTGATTTTGTTGAGGTTTTTTCGTACATTTTATGTTGTCTTTTATATTATGCATTGTGTTGTTGTAACTTACATAATAATAATTTCAGAATTTCATTTTCATTTTCAGTAGTAAAAAAGGTGAATGTTTACAAACCCAGAAGCAAGGATAATTGTCTCTTAACGACAACTGCACAAAAAGATCACAAACCCTTCTCCAAAAACGTCTAAATATTAACAACCTTTAATCTTAAATGTTAATAACGATGAACTTGGATTCACAAAGGTCAGAGTCTGTCTGGGGTATTTCTTTTAGAGAACTGTGGTTATCAAAATGAATATTGGCAGCCAGCATGTTCTAAGAATTTTCCCAGGTCTTTTGAGTCCCACAGTCCAGTCAACAGCCATCTCGGTTGGAGAGTTTGTAACTTCACAAGAAGCCATTCAAGTTTGTCTTTCCAAGCTTGCAATAAGCGAGTGCTCCGAGAATTTTGAATTAGTTGAAGTCTGTTATCGGAATAGTGTATTGGAACATGAATCAGAGAAAGTGCTACAGGATTCAGATTTCCCAATTCAGTTGACTAAATCTTGGGAAAGTCTGACGCCTTCGGCAAGAACTTCATATAGGATTTTTATTCGAGAAAAAAAGCCTCCAGAATCAGAGGGAAGTAAAGTAGAACCTCTTCGACAAAATTGGATGGATTGCCATGAATGTATAAGAACTATGAACCACATGCAATTGGATTTGGGATCCCGACTTGGAGATGATGACTTGTGTGAACTACCAAATTTGGATGAGGGCATGCTTCTTAAGCATCTACAAGAAAGATTTGAACAAGGACGTATATATACCTATGTAGGAGAAATCCTGTTAGCAGTTAATCCATTCAGATTTTTCCCCATTTATAACCCTAAATTTATCACTGCCTACAATAATAAGAACCTTGGTTCATTGGCGCCTCACATATTTGCCATTGCTGATGTTTCTTTTCATCGTATGTTGAGAGAGAAAAAGAGCCAATGTATTGTAATTAGTGGAGAAAGTGGATCAGGGAAGACAGAGAGTACTAAACTGATAGTGCATCATTTGACAGCACTAAGCCGCAAATCACAGGCTACTGCCATAGAGAAGACTGTTCTTGGAGTTGGGCCAGTCCTCGAGGTAAGTTATATGTTTGTACCTTGTTATGCCATTTTCCCTGGGGGAAGGGGGAGAGGAAAATATTTTTCATATTAGCTACTGCATTAAAGGTGCAGTTAACCATAAAAGAATTATACTTGGAGTTATGTTAAACAAGGACACATGCCAACCAACTTAAATTTACTGTTTTGGGATGGCCAACATGATATTAGGAATTTTATTTCATCATTAAAGTTATTATAACTTACAGTTGGTATATAAGGGGTGTGGTCAATAAATACTTTTTTATGTTTTCCTTTTTCCTTTTTATTTTTTTGCCTTTATGAAGTTTTCTTCCACTGCTTTATTGCCCAAGTGCATAGCATGTATGCCATAAAAAGGGGGGAAAATGAAGTTTCATAACTTCTGTACACACTGAGCAAACAAGGTTACAATATGTTTATTATATGGTAATGTGAACTTGAAATTAAAAATAAGGAAAATTGGCCACAAAATAAAGAAATATGGTTTTGTAGTTCCTGGTGATATTCCACTTGATCCAGAAAAGCTTGCTAGGAAATTTGTAACTTTTTTGGGGGGACATGGGGGGATTCTTTAGCTGCTAGAATCATGCAGTGTAATTAATGCATAATTTATATAAACCCAGGATGACAATTCATCTTTCAAGACCAGAGCAAAATGAAAAACCCATATGCTGTTTATTCACATGATTTCATGCCAAAGTAGCACACCAGTGTATAATATTAATTATTGCACTATAAAAATTGATAATGAAATTAAATTTAGGATATTTGAGGGAAAAAATTCAATTTTAGCCACTAGTATTTATGTAAGACTTTGGTAGATCTATACTTCTTTGATAATAATAATTCACTATGTGTGTTGAAAAACAGAGGAGTTATTGTTGATTTTTCATTTGGCAGGTTTTTGATGGAACATCAATATTTTTTCAGTAACCTGTTTTTTCTTCAAACAGCTGTAATCTTCCCTAGAAATTCATGTGTTAGAACCAATTTACTTGACATCACAAAAACAATTTCTTGGCATTTAAGTTTGAGTTTGATAAAATGCATTTAAATTTTCAAGTACACTGTGAGGTCAATAACTTTTTAATGTTTTATGTGCAAGTGTTAAGTTGACAGTAATTAATATTTACTGTATATTGTCCTGTGTGTCACAGAATTTTAATTTTAGATTTAAGATTTATGAAATCTGCTTGATGTTACCTCCAAGGAATTGGTCAATATTTGAGACAGTCAGGGGTAGATCCAGGATTTTGGATAGGGGGGTTTGAATTTTAGCTAGGGGGTCAAACTGTCGATACTTTAGTAAATGCAAAACTTCAAGAAAATTATTTTTTATTTGATATTTTCTAATTAGGGGTTTTGTAGTTGTCATTTAGGGGGTTAGATTGTTATTTAGGGGGTACTGATAAACCCCACAAACCCTTTAGATCCCACTTGCGTAGGGAATAGGGTGGCAACAGGGAGAGGCTCCCTAATATCTGGGGAAAACCATAAATTTTCATTGAACCCTGAGATGACTGGTGGGCTGATCTAAGTCAGTTCATGGCTAACTCACAGATCGAATTGGAATTTAGCATTTTGGGTTTTGCAGAGGGAGTACAACTGGACAACCCAGGAAAACCCTCACATTAAGGAAGAGACCCAACACGTTCTCTGCTTTCATGAAACACCTAGTTCAGGAATTTAACCGGAGACCCAAGAAGGTAGCAGCAAGTGCGCTTCAACTACACCATCCTTGATTCATCAAAGTTTGCATTTTTAAGTTTAGTTTAAATCTAATGTTCAAATCCAGTAAAAACTAATAAATTTTTTTTGACCTGTTCTGTAGTCAAAGGATTAGTTGTCTCTGATTAGCATTCAAAATTATACTGTACTGTAATGGAGGTGACTAACTTGTCCAGCAATCACCATTTCTTCATGCTTGTCTATATTGAATGATTGCATTTTTACTGCTAGTACAAATTGGTATTAAGATATGTTAATCAATTCTACAGGATGTCTAAGGTGCCTGACCATGAAAACCACATGTTTTAATAGCTTAAAAGCTAAAATGAGATTCCTATCTTTATTTGGTAGCAGTAACTTAACCACATTTTTTGGCCTTTGGTCATGGTTTTAATTAGGCTTCATTTTGATGTGTTTTATGTAGGTTATTCAAGACATAAAACACGTTTGAATAATTCTTAAATGCATGAATAATTAGTAAGGAAAAAACAAAGTAAATCACTACCGTGATGGTGGTTTGGACATGTGATCTTAATTAGCAGAAATTCTGGCCAACTCTCACTTTGATTTTCTTCTAGAATTATTCACGGTTTGAGATTAGCTAAATCAAACGCTTGAAAGAGTGTTTCATTCTCTATCCAGTCTGTTAATAACTTGGCTGTGCCTTACTTTTTAAACCTACATCTTGGTGTTTGGATATCAGACAAAACACTCTTTCCTGTGTTTGATTTGTTACTTAATTCATTGTTTTTTTGCAGGCGTTTGGCAATGCAAAAACAGCATACAATAACAATTCCAGTCGCTTTGGTAAATTCACACAAATAAAGTTTAGGGAAGATGGAGCTGTATCTGGGTAAGTTAGAATGATTTGCTTCTATTCACCCTTACTACCACCACCAAGGGGGATTGGAATTTCCAAGGTATGTTATGTAGTCCCAGGAAATATCCATATCTCCCCCATGGAGGGGGATTGGAATTTCCAAGGGGTGGGGAGGGTATATTGTGTAGTACCAGAAAATATCCATACCTCCCCCATGGAGGGGGATTGGAATTTCCAAGGGTATGGAGGGTCTGAGGAAGGCACAAGGTTTAATATCAATTCCATTTTGAGGGAGACCTTATAAAGCAGTCTTTTGTTTCTCTTTTACAGTGCTGCGTTACGAAAATATTTACTTGAAAAATCAAGAATTGTTTCCCAAGCTCCAGAGGAAAGGTTTGTTGGTTGTCCAGTTAGTACTTTTGCAAGTTTTACTTGTTTTGCTTTGTGTATTTGCTATTTATTCTCAAGTTTTTTGTGATGCATTTTTCCATTTAGGAATTATCATGTATTTTATTACTTATTGGCTGGAGCACCGTCTGACCTTAAAGAAGCTCTATACCTTACAGATCCCCAGGATTATTACTACCTTAACCAGGTATAACCCACTTGCAGCAATTCCCAATGCAGTTCAATTCCTTGAAAAGAACAGTGAAATATTCTCAAGAGAGTAAAATACTATGTTTTCATTTTCCAAATTGAACTGCATTGGAAAGTGCTTCCCACACACCTGTAAAAGTAGAACTCATTGCTACTTCTGAGATTTTGCCAGTGATGTCGCCAACTACAGTTACATGGGTGGACACAAAGTGTGGTTTCCTCATTGCAAGCAACATCACAGGCACACATAATATACCCTTAATGTCTGATCTCAAGGGAAACCATTAGTTTTGTTTTCCTGAGAGACTTGATGTTTTCCGAGGCAAAGCTGAGGGAAACATCAAGACTCAAAGGAAAGCAAAACTAACTGCTTACCGAGGGATCGGACATTAAGTGTTTTGTTATATAGCAACAGAGAAATTATTCCCAGCCAATTTAGAAAATAAAAAGAATTTATTAAGTGGGTAAGCGAAAAGTAAACAAAAGTTCTGGACTCTGGAATCTGAAGCGGTTTTCATCGGCTTTCTTGTTTCTAATTTGTGCAAGATATCACACCATGGGATTAATCATGCTCTGATCACGTGCACTGGGCTGTGTGCTGGTTTATTTTACCTTTCCTTTTCACGTGCTACTTGTATCCCGACCGGAAAATAAGTTGTTAATTCCCGCTCAGAATATATTTAGATATAGTTAATACCACATGATCATTTTTCAGCCAATGACAGCATTCCTTATATCAAGAAAATCCATAGCTATGTAACAAGTATTATTTATGATTGTGTTTTTAGAGTAAATGTTATACTATAGAAGGAATAGATGAGGGCTATGAGTATCTGCGCCTCAAACAGTCAATGGACATGGTTGGATTTAGTACTGATTTACAAGAAAGGTGAACATTATGATAGTCAAGTGTTTAAGGTCTGAAACCTTTTCTAGAATCTCTTAAGTATATCTTTTCATCTCTTTTTATATTCATTTCTATTGATCCATCTGTCATTCAGCCTGCTGCTTCCTTTTCCCTGTCAATTAGTCAGTTGCTCACTTAATTAGTCAGAAGTCAGTCTTTCACTTTTTCATTTGTTCATTCATTTATTCATTCATTCTTGTTTAATATTTTTACATTTTAGGATATTTAGAGCTTTATCAGCAGTGCTACACATCGGCAATATTCGATTCATTCAAGTAAGTACCTAGAATACTTTTCCATTATGGTACATTATGGTACATTTGTTCCAAAAACATTTTGTCTGATGACCACTTCCTTTGGTTGTCATAGAAACCAGGAGATGAAGATGCAGTAGAAGTACAGAACATGAAAGAGTTAAAAATTATTTCAGAGCTTTTAATGGTGAGTAAAGTGAGACTAAAATTGAGTAAATTATCGATAAGGTAATCCAAAATTGTCAATGATTGTTAAAGCGTTTATTGTATGAGTGGGAAACATACAGTACTGACTTACAGCACGTGCATGGTATGGTATGCAGTAACACTGAAATGGCTTTCCATAAGAATGGTTATCGTATGAGTGGGAGACGTACGGTACTGACTTACAGCACTTACACGGTATGGTATGCAGTAACACTGAAATGGCTTCCCATAAGAATGGTTATCGTATGAGTGGGAAACGTACGGTA
>WUAP02135640.1:0-13056 GCA_015163945.2 Stichodactyla helianthus
GCGAGCGAGTGAGCGAGTGACGTTCAGACCCCTCACAATAACTCGTTTCTACGCTTCGCGTATCCACGAGTTAAAAACTAGGCTAACATTACAGGCAAAAGGTATAGGTAAAACAAATCTTTCTTTTTTAAACAACGTAAACATCATGAAAAACATGTTAGCTTGAGTAGATTTGATTTTTAAAAGGTTTTCGTTACAGTTTATTACAGCGATAAAACTTAATTTATTTTGCGTCCATCGCGCAAAGCCGTTCTATCGTACTTTCCCGTACCATAAACACGCGATTTAAGCCGTTTATCGCCAAATAAATTTGGATTTTGCGACTCGACTGCTACAAATGTGACAACATATGTTGGCTGGCTTTTGCTTCAAAAACACCACGCATCCAAATTTCACCCTTGAATCGTGGAAAATAGGAAATATTTCAACATCTAAAAAATTCTTATGATTAATCATATTATTGTCTTTCTTTCATTACATACACTTTATCTGGTCTTTTTGTACATCCCACCTACTTCTCGCTTCCATTTATTTTCATTCTCATTTTTCTCTTCTTCTCTTTTTCGTTTCTCTTCTTCGTACTTTTTTTCCCCAGGGAGTGCGGGATTACTTCCAAAAGTAACTTTTTGAGAATGTTTTGTTATTTATTTGTTAAAAATGGTTTGTTTGTTCTTAGATCAAAGAAGAACCCATCGTATCCTAGAGATCAAAACCAACGCACAACCATCTATTCTTACTGGATATGAAATCAAACCCATTAGTGCTGGCAAAACCCCCAAGGTCGGCTTAAAACGAAATACCACTAAAAAGACGCATAGGAGCATGAATGGTACATCTGCGGTTCATCATGCTCCAGTGCGCTCGCAATTTGAACACACTTTTGCCGTTCTTATCACAGCGGCGCTGATGCCTTTGATCTTAATCGGCAACCTCCTGGTGATCGCGTCATACAAGATAAACCATCGGCTCAGAACACGTACCTACACCTTCCTTGTTAACCTTGCAGTTTCGGACCTGATAGTCGGGGGAATAAACACACCTCTTTGGATTTCTTGCATGATAAATTACAACAGCTGCATGATACATAAATCATTCGTTAAAGTATTCAAGATTTTCGACTTGTTCGGCGCGTACGCTTCAATTTTTCACCTGACTGCAATAAGCATTGAGCGGTACGTCGCGGTTGTGAGACCCTACTCATTCCAGCAGCTGCCACAGAAGAGTTTCTACTTCGTGTCTGTTTTCGCTTGGTCTCTGTCCTTTCTGATGGCCTCGTTATCCTGGTTCAGCTCGAGTCATTTTGACCTCAAGACCTACAACGTCGCTATCTTCGTGCTGGGCTTCGCGCTTCCCGCTGGCATCGTGATATCCATGTATTTTGGAATATTCCGAGCGGCCAAGTCTCTGACCAAGAGAACTCCTATTTACTGCCAAACGGGAAGAAAGAGCCAGTTGATCATGCGCGAGGATCGAAAAGTCGCAGTCACAGTGGCTGTGATCAGTGGTTTCTTTATCACCGCATGGCTGCCGTTTTTTATCATTTCCATCATCGCGGCATTCTGTTACCAAGAATGCTTTCCCTCAAACCCTATAGATATCTTAAGGATAGTCACTTCAGTGAAGTGGTTACATTATAGCAACAGCATGGTTAATCCTATCATCTACGCTCTTCGTGACGAGGAAATGAGAAAGACCTTCAAGAAGGTACTCAAGTTGAAGGCTTGTTATGAACAGATTCGCGGCAGAAGTGATACACACCACACAGACGGGGTGTTGTTCGAGCTCAGATCTATAGATAAACGAGGCGTAACGAGTAGTAAAATTTAGCCAAACGTTGGGAATAAAATAGTAAGGGTGGGGTGGACAAAGCTTGAGCTCCTTAAAGCACGAGTCACGAAATGGACCACCCCCCAAAAAAGTAGGCTAAATATATTTAAGCATTTGTCAAAATACGGGAAATTATTTCAAGCTTAACACACGAGAAGGTGAATTTAAGTTCGTCCAGCATGGCGAAGGGTGAGTTATGACGGAGGAGCGACCTTCAGCCTGTGAGAACTAAGATAAGATGAAATATTTAAAAAAGAGCACAGTACAAACAAACTAAAATAAAAGTTATAAAGGCACACAGATAGTCTCCACCACCCCTCCCCCCAAAGTTTTGTACGAATATCAGCGCAACGTTAATATCATTCTGTTTCATTTCGTTGCACTTACATTTACTGCGCATGACTGCCGCACTGAACAAAAAACACCGTTTGCAGGATGTTCCCGCTAAATGACCCTCGCAGAAAAGTCACGTGGTAATGCTTTCTTGGTCATGCGCATTAGAGTGTCAGGTTCGGTTCACTGTTTTTACTTAATTTCTACGCATACTGTTAATTTTAATATTTTTCTCCGCCTTGTGACGAAAGTCAAAAATAAAATAAAAAGAATGTTTACAGTCTTCGAGTTGTGCTTACTTTGTTAGTAAGTAGCTATTGCTTCTTTTTATGGTTTTATCAGTTATAAATATGACCAAATTTATTCAAATAGATACAAGTATGAAATCATATAAAGTGGTACGTATGGTCGGGCAAAAGAAAACGCCTTATTAATAGATTGCCTTGCCGGGAGGACATTTTTTGTCCGTATTTGAAGTCTTGTCAGATGATTATCGCTGCGGTATCACTAGTATTCCATGCGCACATCGTATGCGTATCCATATGACGTTATCACAAATAGTCCTTGCGCAAATGGCTGGCATGACCTAATACTCCATGCGCACATTGCATTCATGACCTGCGGCATCACTAATAGTCCATGCGCACATTGTATAACTTGTGTTCATGGCATGAGGTATTGCTGATAGTCCATGCGCACATTGTATTCATGACCTGCGGCACTTATAGTCCATGCGCATATTGTATTCATGACCTGCGGTATCACTAATCACATTGCAAAAAATTCTGCCATTTTCAAACTTGTTCCCAGAGCCGTTATTTCTTACTGCGCATGCTCGACGAAATATCTTGGCTCTGGAAAACTTCAATATTTCCTGCTTTGTGATTGGATATTAGAAAGAAATCGGAAGTAAAATTACATTCATAAAAAACAAACAAACAAAAACTCCTAATCGCTACGATAGACCTTGAGAACAATCGAATCAAAACTTCAGTATTTCAGCTCAAACAGTATGTTAGGAAAGGATTAAGAGAGAAAAAGATGATCATGAAGACTCTGATATTTTGTCGAGTATGCGTAGTAAGAAAGAGCGGCTCTGGAGACGATATTATACCATTTTTCGCCTCCAAATTCATCATCAACATCCAAGCGAAGAGCTCACTATTGGACTTCCCTTAATCTTTAGAAAGGCGTTCAATCTGTCAATCTCGTAGCTCGAAAATAAAGTACCATTAATTTTATTAATTTGGTCATGCCATTTTTACCAGACTCTGGCAGATTGAATATTAATGCCTTTGAAGACTCCTTACTATTCAATCGCACTTTATTCACTTCATACTGGCGCGTAGTATAGAGACCATAACGACTGACGACTATTGAAATGAGACAGTGATATCGATTTGCGATGGCTGTCATCTTAATATCAAGCAAAACACAAATACACCGGTAGATCAATCTGTTATTTTGATAGTTTGGCTTCAAAATCTTTAATAAACATTTTTTGCATCGAGGTTCGGCCCTATACCACCTTATGTCCCGGAAATTATTTTACAGTACACGCGCGCACTCGCAACGTCGATGTGCATAAAGGCGGGAATAATGCACCTGTACCCGGCTCGGTATGATTGATATGTCCCGTGGTATAGCCGCCATATTTCGTATTGTGTCCAAGTCTGGAAAAATATCGACTCAATTGAGTAAAAATCAAATCCGAGCAAGATAAAGATTTCTGTATTTTACATTTATTAAACTCGAATTTTCCATAAATCTTTTTTTCGCGCTCATCAAAATCTAAGAAATTTGACGGGCCACGACACCAGAACAGGAGTTTTGAAGTGAGAATTAGCATACAGTTCTTGGAAATTTTTGAACAAAACTCAAAAATAATCAGTCTTATTATTTCTTAATACATATTTTTTTAATATTTCAGACTTATGCTTTTATATCATGACCCTTTTCTGTACAGCAAGAATTATATATGTGAATAAACAAAGTCCTAAGTTCTTCTCTTTTGAAAATAAATTTTGTTTGTAAAGTTTTTAAATTTTTTTTTTTCCGGTGTGTTTTGGTGTGTGGCCCGTCAAGATTCGATGTGCACGCAACCTTGAGAAAAGTTTTATTATTCATTTCTGTGGCTCTTATTGAAATTGGGCCTTTCTATGTATAAGCACAATTTTAATATTGTTTTCATTCAAACTTAACAAAAAAGCATTCAGTTTAGTTATGATTCTAGGCTGCAAAATCAAACTACAGTTAAGCCGCCTTGTATTCTAGCAGTATTTTTGCAGGAAAATGTCTGCAGGCAGAATCGGACTACGGCGTTTCGAGGAGAAACACACTCGTCCCCAAAACTTTCTCCTCCAGATCCACGTCATGAATGTGTAAACGGTATCTGAACACTGTGTACACAAGCGAACAAACATCACTTCGAAACTAGAAATTTCAAAGTAAATTTTTCGTGTTAGACATCAACAGTGACAAGCCCTGTCAGCTTGTGAATGCAAAGTGATCACTTGTCTCTTCAGATTCTTTTGTGACTTCGAATAAAGAGTCGATGAATCATTAAAAGTGCAAAAAAAGGCGTTAGTTTTTAGTTGATCGTTCGTGATAAATTAGTAGATATAGTTACGAGTCGTAAAAAAGACTGAAATAATTGCACAACGGACAGGTGTCTGTGTGTGTGTATCAGCGATGTTAGAGTCGTTTTGTGGAGTGCCTTCAGTCGGCTCCAGTTTTCAAACCTATCCAGCAAAACCACTCAATGAAAGTACGAAATTCGGGTTCATTTAATCCTCTTGGTTCTCTAACCGTAGCGCTAACAACAGATGCTCCGTGGTTTATTGACAAGAATAATCAAGTTTCGTATCGTCCGCAGAGGGGCGCAACTAGTTGAAGGCGAACCGCCGATTTTTGTTTTTCTTTCTTTAAAGTTTCAACCAATTCCGTTTTGTCTAGTTACTTGAAGTTCATAAAATTTCTAACTATAGTTGTTTGACATTATACTCAAATACTTAGCCTCATGAATTTCATTTTAGTTCTTGAAACGTATTCAAATGAAAATCTTCAGTTTTTTAATTGTATTTATTAAAGGAAAGACTTACATGTAAACATTTGTGGAAGCTATTTGTTGTTTGAAGGCTTTTTTTTGGATTTGAAAGCCGAATATTATTTCTTAATGAAAGTCTAAAGGCAATATATTTGAATGTTTTTCTTTTAAAAAGCAAATAGTTGGCCGGGACAGCTAGAAAAACACTCGGTGTGGTCCACGCCTACGACTAAATGAAGACTGATATTCAAAAGGAGCTGAAATTCAAACTGATCGCAAAACAGAAAGCTGCGAATTAAACGCGAAAAATATACATGTATGTGGTAGTTTGGAAAGGAAGTTCCGAAGAGCTGCGAGACGGAACTCAAAAAGGCGAACATATGGAACAAACATGTCATTTATGAGAATACATTACATTAACAAACCATGTGTGAGGATATATTAATCTATGCTATAAAAAGAGATTCATTTGTTAGCCAAAAGCGTTCGTTTTGAGACACTTTGGAAGATTAACGGGTGGAGCCTTCGGGGCATTAAGAGCGGATATTCACAACTAGTGAACAAGGTGAATTCAAGACCATCCATTTCCAGACCGTACGACGGAAAGAGCCGTTTCATAATTGCAGACAATTGAAGGATGTCTTGAAATCTTGCCCTGAGCATCCTTTTTGATTTTGGCTTCCGTATCAGGTCTTATCTACGATGTACGATGTATTGCGCAATTAGTCGAGTATTGAAGTTTATAGATTAAAATCACCGCGATTTGTGACGTATCTGCAAACAAAAGACAAGCGAGGAAACCGTCTTCGTTTTAAAAACATATAGAATAAAGGCCCTCGGTACTTGAGATAAGACGAATAAGTCGTATTCTAGAGATTTTAGCCTCCTTATCGCGTCAGTCCTTGATTACTAGCGTCCATCGATTCAATCAAATCTTCTGGATTCGTGGATATTACGAATAAATACACCAGCACTATCAATCAAGTGTTACATTGCTCAGATGTGTGGGGCAAGTTAAAGCAGCAGTGGTTAGCGTTGTCAAAGAGATTCAATTCTGAACCATGGCATCTTTTACACAAACTTTGGCTCCGAATTTAACAACAAATCCAGCGTCTCCAACACCTTCGAAGCCTGAGCCGCATTCAATGGATGTGGAAGCGTTTTTTCGCGTTATTTTTTCTGTTATTCTGGTTCCCATCATTGTGTTCGGCAACGTCTTGGTGATGGCTGCATACAAAACAAACCGCCGCCTTCGCACTGGGACTTACACGTTGTTAGTCAGCCTCGCTTCTTGTGATTTTCTCGTTGGCAGCGTTTCTGTTCCTCTATGGATTTACGTATCCTTCAGTAACTGGAAGCCTGATAAATTCTTCAATTCATTCTTCATGGGATTTGACTATTTCACGGCTCTGTCGTCATCAATGCACTTGACGGTCATTTGTATCGAACGCTGGCTTGCTATATCGAAACCATTTCTTCACCAAATCTTTACAAGTCAACAATACTACGTGTCAATCGCTCTGGTTTGGCTTGTAGCTCTGGCGGTAAGCTCTCTTGTCTTTATCCCAGAAGTGATCCATCATCGACGAATATATATCCTTGTTTTGGTCATCGTTGGGTTTGTAGTGCCCTTCCTAATTATCAGTTTAGTCAACGCTTACATCTTTAGGGTCGCCCAAAAACTAATCCACCAGGAGCCGATGGCATCGACCGATTCAGCTGAAATCGAACAGAGAAATAAGATCCAAAAAGAGCGACGAACTGCCAAGACCCTTGTTATCATCACAGCGCTGTTCTTCTTCGAACTTCTACCGACCTACATCTTGGCTCTTGTGGGTGGGTTCTGTTTGAAGCCTTGTCTGACCCAAATAGGATGGAAGGGAATTCAGAGAGTTATGAACTTTGCTAAGTGGATGCAGTACAGTAATAGTGGAATCAATCCGTTTGTTTACGCGTTTAGGGATGCAGAGATGAAGAAGACTTTTAAGCGGCTTTTCACGAGGACGGTGCTGTTTAGACGATCCTTAACAGTGGGTAACATTGGAAGTCAGACAGAGCCTCGTTCAGCTCCAAGTGAAGCTCATTTGTAAACTTTTCGCACAAACAAAGAAATATGGTTCTCCTTGAAACTAGATTATGGCGGAATCATTTATTAATGACGAACCTCTCTGAAAGTTAAAAATCTAGAAAAATAAACTTCCAGTCGTATTATGCTTTCAATAATGGAGTGGAAAAAACGAACTAGAAGGTAATACTAGATGTACGCCTCTATTATCCATCAGGCTAGTAAAACAAAACTATCTGTGGTACAAATGTGAGTTTCTAATCTAAATGACCTCTGAAAGTTTTTTGGTTTATTACATTTCCGATTCCTATCTTTCGAATATTGTTTTCCATATCGATCAGGGATCGAATTAATTATCCCCGCCCACAATCCACTGTGTAATTTTCGCTTTTGTCGAATGTTTGACACCGTTTAAACAGCCGTCCAACATTTTGGCTTGAAACGTATGTTTGCAAATGCTAGGAAGATTGCAAAAGGGTAGCAAAAGGGTAGAAAAATGGCAGACACGTCTAAAATTGGTGGGAAGGTCACAAATGTGTATAAATTAAGAACATTTGTACAAATAAGCACAGTTCGATTCGAGTGCTATCAACCAAGGTTTCACAAGGTTGCGATACAGTATTATGTTGTGACCCGACGGTATCACGACAGCCTAACGACAGCATCACGAGAACTTTACGAGAATGCGACGAAAGGATATTATTAAAAGAAACTTTAATTGGTGTGTTTTAGTATCAATTAAAAAGATGTTTATCACCTTTATCGGCCATGTTAATTGTTGTGTGTAAAAAGCCTAAAAACTCTTCGCCGCGATTAACGTGCCGCAGATAAAGCCGGTTGTGATAAATATCTTTATTAAAGATAAACGTATCATTTAAAGTTTCTTTTAATAAAATCCTGTCGTCACATTCTCGTGAGGTCCCCGTGATGCTGCCGTTAAGCCGTCGTAATCTTGGAAATTTGATTTGAACTACATTCGGGGCTATCGTGCAAGAATCTCTTACAAAATGGCCGCCGCTAGACTAGGTTCTCTTGCTGTAGAAGTCATGGTTATCATCGTCATTATTATTATTTATTGATAAGTTAATGCATGTTTTCTTAAGGTTGAACTAAGAAATTAATAGACATGAGGAGGAACTAAAGAAGGCAAAAAATAAGCTGAATTTTGCAGTAAATAATAACTTGAACAACTGACGTCAAGAAATCTTGATAAATTCTTAAACGAAAAGAAACAATATGTAAAATATTTAATAAAGCAAGAAGTTATATTAAAGCAAGAGATAATTACAACTAGGTTAGAAAGTGACATCTTAAATGAATTACCGGTAACTGCAGACGTACATTCATGTAGTGCCGGTCCAAAAGCCGCTTCATTTTGTCATTTTAAAAATGCTGTGGAATTTCATTTTGTGGACAAAAACTTAATGTAGAACTGCTTTGCCAGAGAAGGAAATCATCACTATTCAAAGTTGATACGATTCTATATCAAAACAATGCTTACTTAAAATGACTTACTTCCTTCAACCGAGAACGCAGTCCTTCCGGAAAAATATCAGACCTCGTCTTTTCATGTACGGAACTCACCCTACGGCCTCGGTAAGTACTGTCAAAAGCTAGGTAAGGACCAAGTGGACTCAGTTCATTTACACTTTGTTGAGGCAGCCGTGATCTAGACCGGTCGATAGACCTAATCGGCTAACGCGTTGCTATGTACGTTTCTGCCCAATTCAAAACCTCTGGGAATAAGAACTTTTGTTCCATTGCGTTTTCACGTGCTATGCAAATACAAAAGACAAAGAATCTTATTTCCAAAAGACTTGAATTGGGTAGAAACGTACATAGCAACGCGTTAGCCGATTAGGTCTATTACAGGAAAATAATCTACCCGCTAACAAAGGTTTCAGCCAATCAGCGCGCGGTATTTTACCGGTAGTAGTTTTTGCTATATAATAAATCACATTACTGCAAAACAACAACAGCAACAACAGCAACAGCAACAGCAGCAGCAGCAACAACAACAACAACAACAACAACAACAACAACACTAGTGTCCCACAAGTATAGTGTTCGGATACTCGAACCGCAAAAGGTCCACAATTTCTCCACATTGACGTTTTAACGTCGATTCATGGTTTTATATCCTAATTTAATGCTCTCTGCGGTTAGAAAGTAATAAAAAGCTTCTTAAAAATAAAAGAAGAAAGAATCGTTTTTTCATCTCCAAAACGTTCGATTTAAAACAACTAATTTTGGACCGAGTTTAGTTTTGTACGTCAGTCTTCCATGAAAAACTTCATCTATCTAGCTGAGCGACCAACAAATTGCGCAAAGCAATGTCGGTCAAAACCTCCGGTCGTCTCTCTTTGTTTTCAAAATCATTTCTCGCGTGGTTCTTAGATAATTCACACTGATAAAATCTCACTCTGTTTGATAGTTTTGGACTTCCTAGAACTCAGATTGTCAATAGTTTTCAGATAAAAACCTCGCTTGAACGTAGATCCGGCCATGAAAAATCATGACGGGTTGTGATTGGTTAGAAAAAGTACTGAATTGACTTTCGTCTGCTCAAAACACTTAAAAATAAAGAAAGCAATCCGATATCTTGTGTCAAGAGAAAAAGTAGTTAGACCAGGAAATAGGATAGGGTACTTGACCAAGAAAGTAGCTCTCCAGGAATATTTCCAGTGGTTTTAGCACGTAATTCTTGAAGTGAACGATATCATGTTTCTTGTAGAATGCCACTTCCGGTCCACCTGTCCCCAAGGGAAAATTCCTGGTCAGCGGGTACACGTCCAAGACTTCGAAGCCTGATTCACACATAAATTTGGTGGAAAACGCATTGAAAAGGTCGACTCTCTGGCGAGGGAAAGTTTGCTAAACATTAATAAAAATTCAATGTAACTCAAAATGCTCCATTAAAGATCCAGTACACCGGCCGTATAGCATTTCGTTTTGACTCATTTGCATCAAATTTGAAGGACACTTTGCATGACCTGAATAGGTTTTTATTTCCCATGGGACAATTCCATGAGCAGTGAAGGATAACAAGCTGTTGACCCTCAAAGTCGAGAATAAGAAATCAGTGAATAGCTCAAAATCGAAATGCTTTACAAGATCCCTTTAGTCTATCCTTCCTTCCTTCCTTCTTTCGTTCATTCTTTCCTTCCTTCCTCTCTTCCTCTCTTCCTCCCCTCCATCCTCCCTCCCTCCCTCTCCTCTCTCTCTCCTTCCTTCCTCCCTCCTCCCTCGCTCCCTCCCTCCCTCCCTCCCTCCCTCGCTCCCTCGCTCCCTCGCTCCCTCCCTTCCTTCCTTCCTTCCTTCCTCTCTCCCTTCCTCCCTTCCTCTCTTTTCTAAATAGGAAAGCACTTTTAATAATAACATAACATACCGGCAAGTTCAGGAATCTTTTTCTATCCGAGAACAGAAACTCATCTGTATCTTTCTCCTTGCTCAGTGACGTAGTCGTTTTCCATATCACTTTTCCTTTGAATCCTTTGCTGCGCGCGTCCTGAATCTGCGCCACAACATCCCTCATGAACTTCTGGTACTTCACGAAACTTATATCCATCAAATAATGTAAACCCAAGTTAAATATAAACACGCTGTTCTCGTCCATCTCCGGTGTTTCCAGAGCCTCTTTAATGTCTTGTACGATACGATTCGGTTGAAAGTCCTTATCATCCCATGGTGGGATCTCGCCTTCGTACCGGTAGACCCATAATACTCTTTTCTCGCATGACTTGAAGATATTCTTGCAGATTGGAGACTTTTTTAATGCGGCGTGGAGCCGGTCTGCTTGTGAGTCTCCATAGATTACTAACGTGCTGTATTGACGATGAGGACCACTAGAAATGGTTGAATTAGTTGTACTTTTGGCTGAAATGAAATCACGTTTGAATGTCAGAGTTTCGGTGTAAATTGCTCTTAATGTAGCAGCGTGATCTCTTCACGCCCGTGGCTAAACTAAATGAAAGAAAGAAAGAAAAGAAAAGAAAGAAAGAAGGAAGGAAGGAAGGAAGGAAACACAAACAAAAAAAGAAACAAAACAAAGGAAAAATGAAGAACAAGGTGCATTCTGGTCTAGCTTGGGTGCATACAACACCGTATAAGGCATTTAAGCGCATTTATCCAAGCTATGACCAAAATGCATCATGTGCACTATCCCAGAAAAGGTCCAATCAGCTGCTACCTTTGAGGAAGGGCATCCATACATCATCTATCCATCGCCCATACCCATCCCACATGTACGAACACGATGATTTGCACATGGGATCGTAGGACGAAATCTCGTGGTCGTCGTGAGAATGCATCATGAAGAAACCTAGCAAGAACATAAAAAATATTTTGGGTAAGTTTCATGACCATTATTTTTTGTATACATGCAACAGGGAAGAGTAAACGAGATGGAATTTCTAGCACAATGGGTTCAGGAAACTATGGAGTACTCGTAACATTTATACTAAAAAAAAAAATCACCAAACAATATATTCTTTTATATTTTGTGCCAAATTTTAACAGTAAAAGATAACGGAAAAAAAGCTGCTATATCTCTTCATTTCGCCTTGCCTTGACGTAGATCAGCCAATGTTCAGCGGGTTCGATAAAATTTGCGGCCTTATTTTCTTGTTTAACTTCTACTCAAATTCTCATCATGATTTGCGAGCTTTGATATACATTTCTTAGTGACCCCACCCCAAGGATCCGCCCAAACGAAAAGACATGCGCTATGGTCCAACTCAATATGCTGAAACTCAACCGAGCCTCCTGTTACATACATTTTCGTTTAAACAGGAACCAAAGGATAGAAGCCGCGCGCTATTCTAAGTACTTCGTTTAAAAACTGGAAAGGAAAGGATCGATCTTTCCTAGAATCCTTTTCGGACGTTCGTACCCTGAGTAATGCAGGTAGGGGAAAGAGGAGGGGACAGGACAGGACAGGACAGGAGAGAGGACAGGAGAGAGGACAGGAGAGAGGACAGGAGAGAGGACAGGAGAGAGGACAGGAGAGAGGACAGGAGAGGACAAGAGAGGAAAGGAGAGGAAAGGAGAGGAGAGGAGGAGAGAGGGGGATGGGACAGGGGACAGGGGACAGGGGACAGGGGACAGGGGACAGGGGACAGGGGACAGGGGACAGGGGACAGGGGAGGGGATCGTGTGTGCTGTCAGCTTACCCACCTTCTCTTCTTGGTAATGGAATATTTATGTGAATGTCTCGTCCATTTTGAAACTTTTTCATTAAATAGTCCTTCTTGGCGTGTCCCTCTAGGATTCCAAGCGGTTGCATTTTGCCCTGCGAATTTCCTGAGAGGAGGGAGAATGATTAAATTCAGCTGCTTTGTGATTGGTCAAGCCAAGAGTGATCCACATCTGCCGTTTTTAGTCTACTTTCTAGAGAGGAAATGTCTTTTTTATCATCATTATTACCAATATACGCTTCCAAACAGAAAACTGCCCTCTTGAAAACACGCGCTCAGCGGGCCGCAAATGACGCGAACGGGCTGATAATAATAATAAAATAATAAAATAAAATAAATAAATAAATAATAATAATAACAAAGAACATTTATATAAAGAAAATTTCTGAATTCACCAAGATGCAATCAGTGGTCACCCATCAGAGTACTAACCCAGCCCTATCGGGCTTGACTCGCTGTCTTGAAAGCACAACGCATTAGACCACTCGTCCATCGCTTACAAAGAAATACGTCAACAATGCATGCCAAAACAATGCACCACAAAGACTAGGTTATTTTTCTCTTTCAAATCGACGTGAACCGTGGTTAGA
>WUAP02135651.1:0-13053 GCA_015163945.2 Stichodactyla helianthus
TTGTAAATGTTAATGCATAGAGAAAATAAAGTTAGTTCCAACCTAGTGACTGAAGAGTGTTGTTGGGCTCGTTACACGCTCGCCTTCAAAGCTTTTTTCTTTGTTTTAATCATGTCCGCAGAATCGATGTAAAGTGCTGTGTTTAGATTCAGGAATCGACTATCGAATGAGAGGTGAGAAGACGACAAAATAGAAACGATTGTGACAGAATGATCGTGACTGCTCGAAAACGGGAGGCTTAGAATATGAAGAAATGAAGGAAGATTTCATAAATTTAGAACATGACTAAAACAACAACAACAACATTGATTTATAATCTTTGAGTCAAACAGTCCCTACCTACTCGACAATTTATTTCATTATTTATTAAGCGACGTTCCTTGCGACCTTGCTTGTAACGGGGAAATCGTGTGTCCACCTGTAAAAGTAGATTTCGTTTCTACTTTTGTGACGTCGCGCGAAACAGTTGCAAGGGTGGACACACGATGTGATTTCTTCGTTGCAAGGAACGTCGAAGGGAATGTCGCATCGTGTGTCCGAACCTTTAGAGTTAAAAATGTTTTAAGTAATATAAAGATCGTGTTTCCTTTTTCTAGATATATCTCATATAGGAAAGGTGTATTTTAGGTAAGATTTTGTCTCTGTAACAGTTATCATTATCTCATAACGTACCGCGCGCTCTCACATTTACTAGAAACGTTTTAGTTGTAAGCTTGTTCGTGGTGGGTCTAGTTTTGTTGCAAATTTTGCAAATACCTTTGTCTTTTTAGCTCGCACGATGAGAAAACAAACCAAGAATTGGACTGGATATTCTCTAATATAGCAGAACAGGAATCTATAAGTAAGTTTCGCCAGGAGAAAACTGTTATTTCAATAAATTTTTAAAAGTCAGTTTTCGTGCGATTCTAAAAACCCCATGACCGTGATGGTGCCGGGTGAAAACTTTTCCACTGGATGCGCAGTGATCTCTTGCGCGCTGTGTTTGGTTCATTGGATGGCGCATTTTCGTACCATGACCGTGCCGGCTGCCCTGACGTTTCGCAGTCCGATACGAAAACTATTTACCAGAAAAGGATCAAGGAATTTTTTGAGGGGGTGCACCACTCGAGCATAAATAATCAACTGTAAATAGCTCATTTCAGGGGGGTGCACACCCCTACCTCCGCGCCCGATTACACTAGAGTTAAAAATGATTCTGTGGCTGTAAGATGATGCTAGCGATGGGATGTCTGATAATGATGACAAATAATTGAATAAATATTTCGTTGATATTTCAGACGGGAAATGTGAAATAGAAGGCAAGGATATTGAAATCGTAGAAGGTGGGCGTACGATACACGCGCCAATCACGTGTGGACGTCTAGCAGATTTTACCTTCGAACAGCTTTGTATGAAGGTATGGAAACGATGCTGTCCGTACTGAATGCTTTTCACATTCATTTATTCACGATACCCTTAGGTGTTTAAAACCGTGTATCGCAACGTATTACTAGTCTGCGCTCAACAATTTTTTGTTGCGAAGAGTAAAGGGTATAGAGATTGCGTGACGCAAAGAAAATTTGGCGTGACACAAAATTTATCGAGTAGTGGTAACACGTTACGCAACAACTAGATGCCCGATTTCGTTGTCCGTATAACTGCATATAAATATTTTGTGATTTTTCTTTTTAAGCCGGTCGGAGCCGCAGATTATCTGGCACTGTGCAAGCATTTCGATGTAATAATAGTCCGAGACATTCCTCAGATGACGTTGTACAGAAAGACTGAAGCTCGGCGGTTCATCACACTTATTGATGCTCTCTACGATAAAAGGGTAAGACGAACTTCTGCCCAGAATCAGGATTTGTCCGTTAGAGCATGCGCCGTGTCGTCACCAGTTACGTCACAAGTTGCTTAGCAACATGCAAATAAATTGTCTGCCATGTTGAATTTTAGCTTGGGCTCACGAGTGACCAGTTATAATTTAATTATATTATGCGTGCGAATGTTCGCAGGCTCATTTTTGTCAGAGAACGTTTTTATGTTTTTATACGTGAGCCTTATTAAGGTTTTTTTGTCGACAACTCGGCGCATACTCGAGTTCTTTAAGTGGCGAAGCCAGGTTCATTCGAGTTAACATTAGTGTAACATGATTTTTATTTGCAGGTTCGTTTGATCTGCTCTGCTCAAGCGTCACCGACAGATCTTTTCCAGGCAACACCGCTGAGCCAAAAGGATATTGAGGACCAAAGAATGTTGATAGATGATCTTCAGCTAACGGTGAGTGAGTTTTTATAACGAACATGAAACTTAATATGCAAGAAAAAGCAAGGTGCCGATGGCGGCTCAGTCTAGCTTCGGTACCAACTGACACCACCATATAAGGTATGACCAAGGAAGCTCGTTACCGAGAAAAAACGCTGTGCCGTAGAAAAATTGCCTTGATGCAATCAAATATATGTCTGTCAATGGGACCTTCCTTGTTTGCCGTTCCACTGAGTCCAAAGGAAGACTGGTGACGAATTGACACCGCGGAGGATTCTGGGTCAAACATTTCGTGTTATCTACAGTATGAGAAACGAAGGTGCTGCTGCTCTCAAATCGCTTCCCTATTCAAGCGCTGTGATTTGTCAGTTCGTATTTTCCTGCTTTTTGATTGTTTCAGAGTGGAAGCCATTTGAGTGCCAGGATATGTTTTCACTCCTTCGAAATCTACCGCGCTACATTCAACTGATGATAAAACCCGTAACTTTTTATCTTTAGGTTCAAGACATCGATACGAATGCCAGTATTTTTACAGCGGAGGAAGAAGTATTTGCCTTCAAAAGAACTGTTTCTAGGATGATGGAAATGCGGACAGAAGAATACTGGAAGTCACCAGAATTAAGAACAGACAAACAGAAATGACGTAGAAAATTGAACGAGAAACCTCACTAGAAGATGTATTTTTATTGGCTATACCGTCATCACTTATCACAAGTCAAAAATATTTTTACAAAAATCTACAAAAAATTTGGGCTTTTTGATTAGTAATATTAAGGGAATTTTCTCGAAACACGAGACAAAATATTATTTATACATTCGAATTTAAAGGCTAGTTTTAATTGAAATTAAATTATATTTTACTACACAGTTATTATTGCACAATTATTCTTTCTGTCCATTGGTTAAATGAGATTTACATACTGTATTTATCCAAATCATAAATGTTATGAAGTGTTTTTAAAAATTTAATAAAAATGGCAGGATTTATAGTGACTAATCGATGAAGTCCTTCGTATTTGTCTCTGTAACCAATATGCATGCGACAGACTCGGTACTAGTTCTCATTCCCTGCTCTAACCCTACACGTGTACGCGCGCGCGTGTTACGATGAATCTCTGAAGCGTCAGTTCCTTTCCCGCCCTAAAAAACACTCTCAAACCCAGAGCCTCTCGTTCTCACTAGTCCCTCGGTGCTGACCAGGAGGAACACAGGCTCTGAGGACGAGATTGGTCAATCCTAGAATTTAGATTCGAGCATGCGCAGCAAGATTTAGCCGCTGAGCCTTTGGGGTTCCCTGAAATTCGTCGAACTTGCGCACTAAAGAATTTTCGAACTACAAATACTCTACTTACTTTAAAAGCACGAGGCTGCTGCGGAGCATATAGCTATAGTAAAATCAAGTTACTAAAGTCCATAAAATTTCTCTGCTCTTTTTTAAGCTAAAGTCTCTGATGATGCCGTTGACGGCGAAAGCTTAGACCACAAATTAAGCATTTATAGTAGCAAGGCCTCACTTGATCCTTTTAAATTCGGTCGTTTTGGTATTTCTCAGGGTCACCATGTGCTGCTTTAGTCGATTAACAGTGATTTAGGAACTCCAGGATAAAACCCGCCAAAAAACGAGTCTGAAAATGTACCAAAGTCGTGATCCTTTGATAAACCTAAAGAATAAGATGAAAATAATTTAATTTTTACTGGGCAACCCGTGATAGACCACTAAAAATGCGTCGCGTGTCTCAGTTTTTTGCACTTCATCACCTAGTACTATTTTCCTTCCCTAAGTCCGTCAAACTGTTAGTAGTTAAGCTCACACCCCTGGAAGTTTGGTTTACGTCAATCAAAACAACGCAAGAGAGGATCCAAAATTCCATTGTAGCATGGGAGCTGCGAATTTTTAGGGACCGTTCATTATTTATCGGAGCAGGGGAATACGCGTGAGAAAAATAGGGGAAGTTGAGATTATGGCGAATAAGAAATGGAAGGTTCTGGTGTGCTTGCTGAATTATTTTAGGGAGGGCCTTGAAATTTATAGTTTATTTTCCTTATAAAATAGGGGGTCCTGAAAAAAATTAGTATCTCTAAGGGGGGTACACGTAAAATGAAACGATGGTTTACCAATATCTCACCCATACCCCCTCCCTGATAAATAATGAAGGGTTCCCTAGGGCCTGAATAGACCCCTTGCACATGTCGTCAGAGCAGCTCAATCTGGGGGACAAAACAAGAGACTTTTGCTCTCTTGAGAGCTAGAATCCATTGTTTTATCCTCCAGATTGAGCTGCATTCTAACGTGCTGCAAGGGGTCTATATCATATTAAAGTAGAGACTAGAACTAGTTTAGACTGCGTCGGTGTTTTAAGTAAAACAGTTGATAGATAGTAAATTGGAAAACCAATTCATACGGTGTTCCAATTTACTATCTATCAACTGATTTATATCATATTAAGCGGGATGGTCCGGTTGTGTGGGCTTGGTTTACTGGGCTGGCCCATTTTCCAGGTAATCTAAACGACTGAATTTTCTGTGTTTTATAAAGAAGCCGAGATCTCAGCAAACCGAGCCAGCCCACTTCATATAATCAGGCCCTAAGGATGCAAACGACGGTAATTATGAAAATATGGAACACTAAATGATATAGAAAAATAAAGCACTGTTACCGGTGATAAAATCGGCAGTGGGGATGGCGATTGTTGAACATTGCCTGATTAGATTTCCCCAGAATGTGTTCATTTCGTGGTAGAAATGGCCCTCAGTTTTGATGGGGACATCAGCGTGTTGTGCATTGGTAACTAGGCCATTAATATGGGGTTGAAGAGTCAGGGAGTTGTCTGTGAATAATGATCCCCATTGGTTTGATAGGAGGACTTCTTCTTTGCCCTCTTCGATGACTAGTTCCTGAAAAAAATATGTCGTCCTCATTGCCATCAGCATCATCAACTAAGACCATCATCACCAGCAGCAGCATCATCGTCATTACCATCATGTATCATTTTCATCGTCACTATCACCCCCCAGACTGGATTAATAAATTTATTATTCGAATATTGAGCCATTATTTGTTTTCAGGAATGCATTCTGTTTGAAAATATTATACCACTATTGAATGTATTTGCATACTTTTATGCACTGGATTTTGTACGTTAAACTGACACATTTAGATGAGAAGCTGTCTGGTTTTACCAAATATGGTGAGTAATAGCTCGTTTGTCAGCAAAATCCCGTGCATAAAAGTATGCAAATACATTAAATAGTGGTATAATATTTTCAAACGCAATGCATTCCTGAAAACAAATAATGGCTCGAATAATAAATTTATTAATCCAGTTTAGGGGGGGTACGCTTCAGCTAGTTTGACTGTAATAACAGCAGCTGCGTCAGAACCCTCATCATCATCACCAGCATCATCACCAGCTATCATCATCACCACCACCATCATGTATCATCATCACCACCACCATCATGTATCATCATCTTCATCATCATCATCATTATCACCATTACCACCATTATGTCACTGATTATTAATAACAGCAGCTGCATCAGAACCCTCATCATCATCATCACCATCTGCACCAGAAGACATTTTCATCTATCCTCACTACAAGAGGTACTTACCAATAGTTTAGGTCTTTTGCTTTTAGGGCCGTCATCCTTGCCACCCTGTAAGAACAAGAGAAAGAAACATTTAGAAAATGGATCCTTTTTTCTACCTTGTTTTTCCATCTCCTTTCTACATGTAAACCAACATGGCAAGATGTGAGCTGAATGAAAACCTTGATTCCCAACCTCTTCTTCATGGCTTGTGGTGACCATTCCTTCTGTCTCCATTTCCTCTAACACAGCAGCAACATCCCAACTTGCTAAGGTGCTCGTGGGATAAATGTCTGACTTCGCACTGTCACCAAAATACAAAACCTAGGATGCCATAGAAAAAAAGGAAAAGTAACTGAGGTTAGAAACTGCTCATTTTGTATGAAATATGGGGGGATAGAATTTAGGGGTTTGATACAAAAAAAGAAGTTCTTAATCTTCCTCTTTTGAGGGATTTTTCATGGAAGCTTAGGAAAATTTGATTCAAAATGGTGGAGCTACTGGAAATAAGTATGAAAGAGAAAGGGGGTACTTCAAATTGATTTAACATGATCCTCCACACCACCTTGTCCATTTTTTTTCTATTGCTCCCCACCTTGAAGCCATTTTGTTTGTGTCCACTAAATTCATCAAAACCTGTATCACCTAACCCTTCACTAGGCAATGCCTTCATGCAAATTCCACCACTGAATTACAGCCTCCCTTTTTGTACTGTTTACTAACCTTAGGGTTTTCCTTTTTGGTCCATTCTTTTAATTGTTTCATAAGTGTTTCTAGATTTCCTTGTGAGTAAATTTTATTCTTTTGAAGATCATGGGTTTCGTTTACTTCTTTCATGTCCTCTGTAGAAGTATTATACATGAAGAATAAGACAAATAATTAAGAAGTAAATAATAATCACCATTGCTAACATCCAGGTATCAACATAACCATGAATATTATCATCATCCATCATCATCACCACCACCACCACCACCACCACCACCACCACCATCATCATCATCATCACCATGATCTACTGATGAACTCACCAACTTCATAAAAAGGAGTTGACTTTCCAGATTCATATGGCACAAAAAACCCTATCAAAAACAATCGAGTTTCAAACATGAGAATCTAATTTTCAAGAAAAGGCAAAAAATTAAATTTGTTTTCAACCATACCTGGTTTTGAGGCCTTACAAAGAACCACATCAAAGAGATCCCTCCAATTTGTCCTGTCAATATTCAGAGTATTAAAGAATAAGAGAGAGAAAACATACAGGTATGCGAATACACCATAGATTTGAAATCTGAGAGGGCACAAGTTGTGAATTCATTTTTAAATTAAGTTATATTTTTAACTTGAGGTTTATCTTTTTAGTAGTTTGCAATCAGCAAACAGCTAAATACCTCACTACCTTTGAGTGATGACCTGCACTAGTCAATTATCTGGCTCAGATTTCAGATTTCAGATCACTGACTGACATTCAAAACAGATGTATAGAGTATGGGAAATGAGATATTTTACCCAACAGCATGTTCCAGCAGAAAATTAGAATAGTCAATGTAGGAATTGGTCAGCAAGAAGACTTTGCATTTCTCGTTACTAAGAGATTTGATCCAGTTGATTAAACCCTGGGAACATGGCTTGATGTAATGACTTGGGTTTTTGGTTATTGTTGGAAAGTAGTCTCCTTTTTGGGCTGAAAAACAGCAGTAAAAATGTTGAATAAAACAAACAAAATAGAATGAGAGGAGAAAGGAAAGTAGGGGCAGATCCAGCTTTTCTAAAGAGGGGGTGCGTTTTTTGATGGTAGCCAAAATGGTCTGTAGTCAGCTATGGGAATCCGATCACGTACTGCCGATTAAAGACCGTTAAAGGAGCATTCCAAGTATTCCCATATTTACCAGCATGCAGCGAGCGCTTTATTTAGATTAAGCTATTTACATAATTTGCTTGGTAAGGGTCGCAGCCACTACAGGCTTCCCGGCTCCAAAACGATTAAAGTAGCAGGCGTGCGTGGTGTGCTGGTTTTCCCGCCACAAATACAACCACAGGCTTCCCGACCCAAAAACGATTGATGAAAAAAGGTTTTTATTTGAGAAAAGCTTTCGCCGTCGTCCAAAAGGGGGGTGCAACCGCACCCAACGCACCTCCCCTGGATCCACCACTGGAAAGAACAAGCACTGGTAATAATGAATGAATAAACAAATGGATGGATGGATGAATGGATCAGTGATTGGATAGATGGTTGAATGGATGGATAGATGTATGGATGAATGTGGTGTGGTGTGGTGTGGTGTAGTGTAGTGTAGTTAGTGTACCTGCAAATGAGGAGGGACTAAAGTTGAGAATAAAAGCTTCCATTACATCTGGCCAAAAGTTATACTTCTCTGGTCTGCCATTCTGCGTTTGAAATTGGAAATCATAAACCACTAATAATGATGTTATTTAAAGAACTTAGGAGAATTTGTTTGCCCTTTTTGTTCATGATATTGTTGTATTTTCATGGACTATTGAGTCAAGTTACAGATACTAAAATTATCTATGGCTTGTGTTTGATGTCAATTTAATTTTGCCCCATTCTTAATCATTAACTAATAATTCAGGCTTCAAAACCCCTTTTTCCTTTAATCTTTTTCTACATCTCTCTTTCTTCTAATTTGGTGGTTATTCTTTCATTAGAGTTAGGGAACTTGAAGCCCTGCTTGAAGCACTCAGCTAGATAAGTGCCAAAATCAATGAAGGCACTAGAAATACAACCAAAAACTCAATTACCTTGGAATCAATAAGATCTACAAGTTTGGCTGCCACAAGAGCTCCAGGAAGATCAAAGAAATTCTCAAAAGTCCTAAAGTTATCTGTAAGAATAAGAAAATAATATAATCCTTTAAATAGTGTCAAATTAAAGTTGCTGAAAACTGCCAAAAACTGAAGCTTTATACAAACACCCCATTGTTGTGGAAATTTTCTTCTTCACAGTGAGGTTTTTTTCCCTTGTTTCTTACTTATGTATCTGTGTCTAGTTATCATGGAGGACTTTAAGTCTTCAAACAGTGGAAACTTTCTTGTCTCTCCATAACACTCTACAATCTCTTTATCACTCATAGGTTTTGTTCCATGTGAAGCTCTGAGAATTGAAAAAATATATATATATATCATCAATTATTTTTCTAGTTTATACACATATAAAAGAATACATAAACATATATAATTGATGATGACGGTACACTGTATGAAGGTGATTAAGATAATGATGGTTATCTTATGGTGAGGGTAATATTTTAATGACGATGGCAGTGGTGGTGCTGGTGGTGATGATGATATGGTGATAGTGATGATTTCATTTTGATGATGGTGTTGGAGTTGGTGATGGTAATGGCAATGGTTTACAGTGGTGGTGGTGATGATGGCATTAGCTGTGGTGGAGATGGAGACCACAATGGGAATGATGATGATGATAATGATGATGGTGGTGATGGTGATGGTGACAATGATGATGATGATGATAAGGATGATGATGATGGTGAATTATTGTCAACTGTTATTTCTTAGCAATGACATACCTTAGTATGCACCCATGTTTATCTAGTTTCATCAGATTGCCATTGTTTGTATCAAGGATTAACCCCCTTAATCTAAAAGTAAAGAAAAACATAAGGGGCCATTCATTTTTTATCGGGAGGGGGGACTGGCGATTTCTGGAATTTTTGCTAAGAATTTTGTGTAGCCCCCCCCTTTTCCATAAAATTTTCACTTGGCCCCCTTATTTTGTCTATGTTTTGCATTACCCCTTCTCCAACATATATTTTTTCTATGCCTCCCTTTCATAGCCAAATTTTTCAGGTGACCCCCCCCACAAAACTACCAGCCCCCCTGATAAAAAATGAACAGTCCCTAATATAATAATCTGCACATGCCAGAGTAACTGTCCATTTGGTGTATAAATTATATGTATTCATGCAAAAAAGTCCAAAAACTATTAAAATTATTTTTCCATAGAATTTAATATAGTTTTAACACAAGGCCACTTATCACTCACTCTATTCTAGTGGTAAAAAAGACTTCTGCCCTACACAGGGAGAAAGAATAACAAAAAATTATTTTGTCCATGGAGAGTGGAAAGGATGAGTGAAAAATGGCCTACATAGTTGAATACAAATTCTACCTTATACTCACATGAAATCTTTGTAGTCCTCAAGACTACTGTCCAGTAGACTAGCATCATAACCTTTCTCATTTACTAAATATGTAACGAGGCTTTTGTATGTCAACTAAAAATACATATTTACATAAACACAGTATCAGTACAGTAATACAGATAAAATGCTTGATTCTTGATCACCATATAAAAAGGTAACAGCAACTGCTATGCTCACATTCAAGTGGGCTACTAGTAAACAGCAATTATACACTTGGTGAATTAGATAGTCCCCACCCAAGACCAGATTATATACAATTATCTTTGCAATTAGCATTAATCAAATTGCTTGAATCTCAAGTAGAGTGATGGCAACCCATGAAATAGTTATTAGTCTAATAAAGGTTATTAGTAAAAATCTACTAGCATTCTAATACAAATCCCACACTCTCATTGCCTACTCTACTCACCTAATTTTGATAGAAGGTGAGTAGACAGGGGCGGCGGAAGCTAAAAATATTTGGGGGGGCACTGCAATAAATAGGTTCTAATAATATGCGGCAATGGCATACGAATGTTTTGCGTTGAAATGCATTGAATTTTTTTAGAGAAGAAACAATAAGTTCAGTTTGTAAAAGTCATAGATATAGAATTTTTAGTCGTTTATGATTAATGCAAACTAATATTTTCCAGGCCCCCCCAAAAATATTAGTGGGGGGGCCAGTGCCCCCCCGGCCCCCCCGGTTCCGCAGCCCCTGGTAGAGAAAATTCAAGATGGTAACTTTTCCTAAGACGTGTTTTAAAAAAATTACAAGTAAAGATAATTTGAAGAATTACTACAAAATGTTACTATGGCCAGAGAAACAAAAATAGATTTTTACTAAAACAATCAGACTACTCATCCTTGTTTTCTCTCAGCTATAGCTGACTACAGC
The DNA here is from genome assembly GCA_015163945.2 of Stichodactyla helianthus. NCBI lineage: Eukaryota > Metazoa > Cnidaria > Anthozoa > Actiniaria > Stichodactylidae > Stichodactyla > Stichodactyla helianthus. Next base: position 10,894 of record WUAP02135651.1, read on the forward strand.
TTCACCCTAGTAGACACTAATTCCATTGTTTTCTTGTGTCTATTTGTTTATAAAGTTCACGCCATATATCCATGAAACAGTTTACCCCCCTTCAGCTTGTCAGGTCAAAGGGATTAATTGCACAACTGACATACCATCGGATCAGATGTCAGTCTTGGTTCAAGTTCGTTTTCCGACTTACACGTTTATATTTCTAGTGTTTGTTGTATTGTTATTTTTATTTGTCATGGGCCGCCTAAGAAATGGAATTATTAACTATTAAGAGCGTAATAGTATTTAGTTATCAACTATTTAGTTATGGACAAACTAAGAATTCACTCAGGCATTAACTACACACAAAGAAACACAAAGATGGCTTGAGATATGTTCTGCTCCAGTGATATCAACTAGTTTGTACAAACTAGTGTAATTAGACAATACATTTTTAGTTTTGTTTGACAGATATATGGCATGCACTCTAAGACTTTAACTATTAGTTTCTGTTTCATTGGTTATCTAAGTGCTACCACTAGCGACAAAATTCATTTTCTGTTTTGACGCTAATGACGCAAATTAATTAAGTGACGTCACTAATTACGTCAATCCAGATATGGACTATTTATTACGCAATAGTCTTTTTTCTTACATAAAATAAGGAAAAAATCGTTTCTTATGGTCGAAAATGATTTAAATTTTCTTTCTTTTTGGAAAGAGCAAAGTTTTTAGACTAGTTCTGTTATTTTAGCATAGTCCACGTGGTTACATAAGCCCGTATTAATTACCGAGTGAGCGCGCTTCGTTGCACTAGAACTTACCGAATAAAGGTTCCCCAGTTTGTACTGAATTACGGTATGATCAAGATCAAACCCAATACAATCGTAATCACTGATTCTAACCATGATTACGCGTCAGTTAGTGAAGATATATCGACATTTATAAAACGCGCCAAATATTCAATACCAAAAATAATCTGATGGTGCCCAGTCTCTTCTCTTAGGAGGGGGCGAGCATCGAAATGCATGCTGGGAGTCAAGTGGTATATCTTTCACAATGTTTTGAGAATTAAAAATGAATGCACAAACCTGTTTCGCATACACATAGCTTTCCGATATCTTTCCTTTTATCTAAAAAAAGAATTACCTTTTGTTAATTTTTAGCTAATTTTATTTCATTAGCTTTGTTTGGGATACCTTTAGGCACAGGGATCCCATTTGATGTATTATCAGCTTCCTATTTTCAAATCAACATTCATTTCAAAGTTCGTCTAGAAAATGCCTAAAATTCTTCGTCTTGTTGTAGTTGGAGCCAAATCCGTTGGGAAAACAGCTTTAATAGAACAAGCAGTCTTTGGAAACCACGTTCCTGGACGGGTAAGATCAAATAGACAATTTATTTTTGACATTTTTAAGTTTAAGTTTGAATGCTGATCGTCGCAGTGAAATATATCCAATCTAAGCGATTGAAATAAATGAATACCCGAAAAAATTTTTCGGGCTTCAACGGGAAAAAAAAATTTTTTTCGGGTATTCATTTATTTCAATCGCTTAGATTGAATATATTTCACTGCGACGATCAGCATTCAAACTTCTATTTCACCGCAGTTCAATATCATTACGATCTCGTGCCGCATAGAAATGTGGGGCTAAATTTGGGGACAAGATCAAGAAGTGCCGCCATCTTGCATTGGATTCTAGAATCTCCATCTCAACTATTGAATAATGAGGGTTGGACGTGTGTTTATGAGCTCCTCCGTTCTGGTCATTTGGCTCATCATATCATGCCATTTTAACGATTCTATCTACGAGGGATTATTCCTAAGCAATTGGATAGCATTTTGTGGTGGTTCGTGTCAGAATGGGATATCAGTTGAAGATGGAAACGACAATTTTGCTAGCCGACTTTCGACGCGGACTTTGCATCTATTTGAATTTGGTGTTCTTTCGAACAATGGCTCTAGATATGTTCATTACTCCCCATTGTTCTCAACACGTAGACCTGTATACAGGTATGTGCGGAAGGTCAAGCGGTACAAAAGTCCTTGTTCGTATTATAACAACTCGATGGCGACCTTTCATGCAGAATTGATTGGCGATTTGGTATTCAAATTAAATCCAGGACCCGACTCCGGAGTGAAAAGGACAAAGAACATCTGTACCATCCTAAACCAAAATAATGTACAAG
>WUAP02135673.1:0-13053 GCA_015163945.2 Stichodactyla helianthus
TTTATTATTATCTATTTTTGATGCTCGAGTCCCGAACATAAATGGTGCACCCCTCCCTCAAAAAAATCCTGGGGGTGTACCCCTCCCTGAAAAAATTCCTGGATCCGCCCCTGGACTAGTATACCGAAGACGTGGGGTTCGATTCCCGCCAGTGGCTTAATGTTATTTTTCTCTTTATTATCTCTACAGATTGCAATAATTTAGTTGATCTAGAAAAAAAAAATCATGAGCTTGAGCAAGTTGGTACATGGCTATCAGCAATCAAATCGTCCCTTAACATCGAAAAGACTAGTTATGTAACATTTCACTCACCCCGAAGGAAAATACCACAGTACATTTTTACTGAAATACGTATTGTGGCCACTCAGCTCGATTAGGTTTTAAAGCTATATCTGAGTAGCCATTACCTTTGAAAAATAATTATAAAAACAAATCTATGCATGTATGCGTATATATACATATATATGTAACATGAAGTGTAAATATCGGTAATAAAGTCCTTTATATTATATATATTGGTTTTCGTATGAGTGGGAAACCTACGGTACTGACTAACAGCACGTAAACGTTACGGTGTGGCGTAACGGCCGAAATGGCTTCCCATTTTTTTCGGGTGAATCATCCAATCACATCGCGTAGTTACGGCTAAGGTAAAGTACGGAACTGCAACGGAACGGCTATGGAATTGCCGTAGCGTATCTAGCGTTGCCCATTTAAATCCTGTCCGCATCTTTGGCCAAATGGTGTGAGATTTTTCTTCAATTTCCTTAGTCTCCTTCACTTCCCTCCAGCGAGGTGCATCATATGCCCAGGAAATTTTAAAAAATCTCTTTAAAAAGGAAGTTTAACGGTCGTCACATACATTAACTGTATTGTACTCCCACGAAAGCTGAGCTTGGTGGCTTCCTGTGGTTTTCCTCTGGATATATCTTGCGCAACTATAACGATTACTTTATCATTATTTTCTATACGTATAGATGTAAGATTGTGACTCATAAATGGCTGTTATTACAGTTGAGCTCACAATAAGATATTCTTTTGTTTTAAGAATCATACAAGGGAGGCTATTGGGTCAATATAATGCTTCCATAACATCTGCTATTAATCGATTTTGGTGTAGAAATATCATGCGCAAATGATTCATCTGTATCATGTGGGCGTTTTCCTGTCTTAACTTAATCTTCTCAGCTCAATTCTCTTGGTTAGTTCTGGAATGGCGTTCCATGTCTTGGTGAAAGACAGTCTTTCGATTCCTGCAAGTTGTTCCCGGATGCTGTAGATATATCATGCACAAATGATACATCTGTATCCTGTAAACTTTGGGAATGCTTTCCATGACTTGGTGAAGGCCTGTCATTTGATTCCTGGGAGTTTTTCCTGGATCGAGTTCTCCTGCCGCGTTCCTTGGCACATTGTTGCCCACTCCTCACTTTGCCGAGAGTAATCGGGCTCTTTGACCTTCTCGTAATGTCGGTTTTTATGGTAACCTGAGCTTGACCTCCGGAATTTTCTTTCATTGTGTCCTCTTTGTCTTCGTCTCCCAGCTTTTCTTCCAGACTCAGGCTTCTAAAATGGGAGGGAGGGCATATCTCCTTTTCTTTTTCCAATAAGCTCGCTGGGGACCGACGCGGTGAAGGAGTAAGAAAGACGTCGTTGTAGCTTTCGGCACTGTTGCATCTGGACGGATTGGACGGGGGATTTAATGAATGGTTATTTTGGATCAAATGCTCGATTTTCTGTCGTGCATTACATAACAACGTCTCTATCTCGGAATCGACGCTCCCTAGAAAATATCAGAAGCCATACTTAGTATATAATACTGATACACATTCTAATTCTATCCAAAAGTTTGCAGGGACTAGCGAAACACGTGATATTTTTTCACCATGGTGTTCACCCCATGTAAGGGAATTTGGAATGATGCTGGATTCTGGATTCCAAATACTGGATTCTGGATTCCAAGTACTGGATTCTGGATTCCAAATACTGGATTCCGGATTTCAAGTTCCGTGGATTCCGGATTCCGGATTTCCTTACATGAGGCGAATAATGGATTTCCGCCCTCAAAATGGCGGGAAATGATCACGTGACTAGCTAGGTCATATTGCCACTTTGCATAGACAGTTTCGTTTTCATCTTGTGGATGTGCTTTTTGATTAGGGTTTTTTGCACTAATATTAAATTCTCTCATAACATACGTAGACCCGCTCAAACATTAGCTCCATCAATCAAGGCGTCACAGTTTTCCCAAAAGAATATGGCAGGTCCGATAAACATACGCCTCTTGATTTCAGGGAGATTTCAAGCTTTTAGTATGCAATTCTTAGTAATCCACATTTGTTTTGATGCCGTAACGCAATAAATTGTTTTGGCTTGTTGGATGTAGCAACAGTAACTATGAAGCAGCAGAGGTATGAATTACCTGCTGGAGATGGTATATTAAACCCAAAATGCTGCGGATCAAGTGCAGGACTTGGAGGCGTAAAGCTTTGATTTGATGGATACTCGTCATCGCTTCTTGACTCCCGTCTTAAAGGGCTGCGTAAATTTATGGGGCTTCTCATCCTTGGGCCTCTTATTCTTGTACTGAGATCTTGGTCGGACCCTAACTCTGCCCCCTGTTTGTTAAAAATGTACCAATATTTGTTTGGTTTCCTTCGAGTTGTATCGGCTCAGGGACGTAGCAAGGCAAATTATGATTACTATTCAAATGCCCTGGGGATTATAGAATAAACATATAAAGGAACGTGCTACTCCCAACTTGACTCTAATCAACGTCAGAAAGGCGACCTACCCACCCTTGAATAAGATGGGTTTGACCTTGGGATTCCAATACAAATCACTTCTTTTGGCTTGTTCCAGGCCAGAGCAATTCCCCATACCTTATGTGAATAACAAAACCCAGAGCAGAATATTACACTATGCATGCAGGGTTCGTACGGGTTTTGGAAAGTTTTGGAAATTCATACTGCATTTTTCCAGGACCTTGAAAGTTTGGGAAAATTGAGTTTTGGTCCGCTAGGCTATGGAAAAGTTATGGATTTTTTGTAGCTTGTCCAGCTTGTACCTTGCAAAGAATTGTTTTCGTTGTAAAGCGCCGAAGATTTTTCTGTCAGCACTGTACATGTGGTGTACGTATTGTTTTGCATTGGTAAATGTATGTTGAATGTTTCAGATCCATGAATTTGGCTTTATTTTTGTGCTTTGTGTGCTTTTGAAAATTTGAGTCAAAATGCTTTGGAAAGTTTTGAAAAAGTTTTGAAAACACGGGATCCTGTACGAACCCTGTGCATGGTTTTAATACACTTAATGGGTACGTCACCTCTCTTAATACGTCCGAATTTCGTCTGGAAATAGTTGGCATATTCGGCAGCAGTAAACCTTGAGTTACTGGAGAACATCTTTCCTCTTTTCCCGAGTCTTTATATCTGACCACGAAACAGGACGTCCTTCGTCGAGATGTCTTTGGGCTTTTTGGGGGCGAGGGAACAAAATATTGCTGAGGTTGGAGGGCAGGAGCAGGGCAGGTATGACTGCTTTCATTATTTGTAGAGCTTGTTGTATGAGAAAGGATTTGCCTTCTGCTATCAGTATTTAAAGGTGTCGATTCTCCAAGATTAAAGTCATTGTTTGTGTCCGGGAGTACAAAATGCCCAGCATCCCCTGAGGTGTATGGAGGGGTGATGACGATGATATGTGGATTTTCTGGCACTAGATTGCTTGGTTTTGAATTCAGGCCTTTGTTTTCTGAAGGAACTGGAAAATTCATGAAGCGAGAGCCGCAGCCTGGAGTTTGAGGCTCTGGAGATAAATCCAATTGCATAGCTTTTCCGGTATCTAGAGGCAATAGCAATCTTTTAAGTTTAGGAAATATTCGTTTCTTTTGTCTTTTTGGAGAGGCTTTTCCATCGTTTCCTTCCATTGCCTTTTGGATCTTATTTGGCTCTTTCCGTTGCGAATAAGGCCTTGAGGTTCTTGAGATTTCCGGATCCTCTATTGGGGGAAGAATAATTTTGTTTTGGGTCTGAGGTGAACTACTATTGGATCTTTTTCCGAGTGCTTTCTTTTCTTTTCGTTCAAGACTCATTAAATGAGATTCTGTAGTTTTATTTGGAAAAGTAAAAGCTTCATTTTTTGCAAGAAAGTTCGGAGAGTGAGGTGACCGGAGACGAATTGAGCTCTTTTTTTGTCTTGTTTTTGGTGATGGCAGTCGTGCTCTTTGTGGGCTGTTCAGTGGCGAAGAAGGCCTTGACAGATTGCGCGCTCTTTGTTGCTCATTGACTGGTGAAGAAGACCTTGACAGATTGGGCGCTCTTTGTAGATCTTTGACTGGCGAAGAAGACCTTGACAGATTGGGCGCTCTTTGTAGATCTTTGACTGGCGAAGAAGACCTTGACAGATTGCGCGCTCTTTGTAGATCTTTGACTGGTGAAGAAGGCCTTGACAGATTGCGCGCTCTTTGTAGCTCATTGACTGGGGAAGAAGACCTTGACAGATTGCACACTCTTTGTAGATCTTTGACTGGCGAAGAAGATCTTGACAGATTTCGTGCTCTTTGTGTCTCACTGGCTAGGGAAGAAGACTTAGATAGTTTACGCGTTCTCTGTAGGTCAATGACTGGCGAAGAAGAACGTAATAGGTCGTGCGTTCTCTGCAACTCATTCACTGGTGAAGGAGGCCTTGAGAGTTTCCGCATCCTCGGGATTTCGTTAAGTGGCGAAGAAGGCCTCGACGGTCTTGGACTAGTTCTTCCTTCGATTGGTGGAAGGATTATCTTGTTTGGTGGGGTTTGAGGGGAATTGGTTTTGGATCCTTTCTTCGAATGTGCAGTTTCTAAGAGTTCGTAGGTGGCTAAGGGAGATTGTTGACGAGAAAATCTTCTTTCCCTGAATTCTTCCTTATACACTATATCCATTTTCCTTTCTATAGGGAAAACAAATTTTTCTGCTCTAAAAGCAGGATCAGTGGCTGGAGGTGATGATCTATTGGTGCGATGTCGGAAGGCTTCATTTCGCCCTGTTTTTGAAGAGCTATTGCGATTTCTTTGAGAGTCATTTGTTGGCGAAGAATAGGACCTCCAAGGTCTTGGACTTTCTTGTCCCTCAATTGGAGGAAGAATGATCTTGTTTGGAGGCGTTTGTGGTGAGTTGGTTTTGGATCCTTTGTTTGAACGTCTTTTCTCCTTTGGTTCACTGGCTGCCAGCGGGGATTCTTGTCGTGAAAATCGTCTTTCTTGGTAGTTTTCCATAGAAACGGTATCTGCAGGGAAAATGAACTTTTCTGATTTGAGCATGAAGTCTGGCGTTGGGGGTGATGTCGAACTTCGGCATCGTGAAATACCTTCTCTCTGGCCTAAGATCGGGGAGAGATTACGAACAGGAGAGGCAGGACGGGAGGTAAGTCTTTTTGGCGACTGTCTCTTTTCCTCCTTTACGTCAAGGGGCTGAGAATTCATTTTTTTAGACACTGAAGCTTCAAAAGTGGCTTTTTCCTCCAGCGGAGAAAGTTCAAAATTCTTCTGAATTTTGTCCTGATGTGTATCGCCGAGGTCAAATGGAGGACTCACCCAGCTTTGCCTTTTTCGACCTTCTATAGGAGGAAGACTAACTTTGCGCTCTGGGGAACCACTTCGTGATGATTTTTTCCTTACAAATGTCTTTTCCCTTACATCGTGGGACGTCCTTCGAAAGGCATCTTGTGACAGAGGTTCCTTTCTCTCATTGGAGATCGGTGAACTTGTGCTTGCTGTTGAATGTCTTTGTTGTCTTTCAACGTTCTCATCTGCGCAGGATATCACTGCAGTGTCGTGAGAGTAATTCGGTTGTGACAGTATCCGAAATTGTACATCAGAAAAACTTCTAGGTCTACCTTCAATTGGCGGAAGAAGCGTTCTTTGAGGAGTTGGCTGCAGTGCTGGGAAATCGGGAAACGGAATTTCCATGGATCTGAATTCACTTGGATAATGGAGTGGTGGAAGTGCATATGGCTTGATTGTTTCTTTCGTAATCCTTTCATTTAATTTTTCCTTCTTGGGATCAAAGTAATGAGCGGACAGTTCCTGGAGTTTTTGTATCATCCTTTCCCTATCCTTTATCTCAATTGGAGGAAGAGTTGGCGAACTTAACTTTAACACTTTTTCAGGAGAGCTATGGCGCCGAAAATGTACCAGCTTCCTCCGAACTCTGAATGGATTTGGTGTTACCTCGGCAGGAGGCACCCAATTTTTGCCTTCTGGACTAACGCTTGCTGAAGTGGTTTGGCAGACCATGTCGGCTGCAGACTTGGGACAGTTGGACTCCAGAGACAGCAGAGATGATTGCCTTGTTAGTTTGTTAAACCTTTTCCTCACACTCATCGCTCGATCTGTCGTTTGTGATGACAAAGTGGACGAAACACTTCCACTTTGATGCAAATGGGAATGGGAACTTTGCTTTCCCTTACTTAGGGTATTGGTAGTCTCCGGCTTCCCAAGGACAGGAGAAAACGCTTGTTTAGCTGTATGATTATTAATGCTTTGTTTTGTCCGGCCCAGTTTTATTTTTCCTCTAATCTCATTCTTCAATAAGGAATGGCTTTCACACGAAATAAGGGTCTTTGGTTTTAAGATTTCAAAGCCATTTTCCCTCTCCAAACGGTCTCTCGCTTTGATTTGCAGCAGTTCACGAGGAGAATCTGCCCTGTCTGTAAACGAGGAAGACCGCCTCTCTCTTCCGGAAACGAGAACAGGACAAGTACCTACAGAAGAAGGCTGAACGTGCTTATCTTTTTCTTCCACGATTCCAGAGTTACTTTTAAAATCGGGGGATCTTGATCCGAGAGAGATTTGTCCAGTACTACCTCTCCGGCCCAGTTTTATTTTTCCTCTAATCTCATCCTTCAATAAGGAATGGCTTTCATACGATATCAGGGCCTTTGGTTTTAAGATTTCAATGCCATTTTCTTTCTCCAAACGGTATTTCGCTTTGATTTGCAGCAGTTCACGGGGAGAATCTGCCCTTTGTGTAAACGAGGAAGACCTCCTCTCCCTTCCGGTAACGAGGACAGGACTCATACCGACAGAAGAAGGCTGAACGTGCTTATCTTTTTCTTCCACAATTCCAGAGTCACTTTTAAAATCGGAAGATCTTGATCCACTAAGGGAAATCGTTTCGGTCAAGGATGGGTTTGGAAAACTGTGTTTTGGGTTCTCATCCTTAGACATTGTGTTTAGAATACTACTATTTTTACAGCCGTCTCCAAGGATTTCTTGGTTTTCTAGACGAGAACCGTATTCATGACAAATATCGTTTCCATTTTCTCGACTTTCGTTTTTCGTTGGATTTATTAGTATCGTAGATTTACACCCTATTGACATAGATTGACCATTACTGTGTTCCATCTTGATAACATCTTTTGGACTATGGCGACCTTTTTCCCCGCCTCCAGACTGTGTTTTCTCTGATGAATGCATGTTTCCTTGACTCGAATTATGTCCCTTCGTTTTCTCGTTTGACACGTCAACACGACAGTTGACTATTCTCTGTAAAAAGCAAGTTCTTAGATTGTCACAGTCACAATTGCAACTGAATCTGAACTCGAATGGAATGAGAGCACATGGGTGTTCTTGTGTCGATTTGATAGATTATTTTCCTTGAAGAATGTAATGCTATCGTACTCTTTATTCTTTTGCCACAATTGTCGACACGGAGCGATTTTGTCTGGTTTTCGGCCGTTCCTATGAAACTTGTACGAGCGTCGCTGGCCATAGCAAGTCGATAAACATTCTTCAACAAAAACTAGAGCCAAAGGGGACAACCAAAACAACTCAAAATCTTGGACTATTTCTTAATTTCTAAAATTTGAGCGACGATATCATAAAGTGGGGTACGCTTTTTCGAAAAATAAAATCCTCTTCAAAGTTAGAATTTTTATACAAGAGACTTGATTGGTTGGCAGTGTTTAGTTGTGATGGCAACAGCCCTAAGAATGCACCACTGTATCTGGGCGGATCCGCTTGTCGTCCTGGTAACCAAATTGACGTTATCAACAATGAGTGAAAAATGAATCGTCGCATTTTTAGAAATTATTAATTCCGTAGGAATTGATTTAGCGACACTATGGAACAGACTAAGGCAAAGTTTCTGCTATAGACCCCTTTACTTTGGGCGTAATGTTTTCTCATTTCAGACTACGTGTCATCCTCTTGGGAATAAGATTCTTTGTTTGAGGTTCATCCATATTAACGAGTCTTCTCAAGCGTTTCCGAGAAAAAGAGACAAAACCCAAGAGGATGACACGTAGTCTGAAATATGAAAAAATTTACGCCCTGAGTAAAGAGGTCTATTAGTTCCTGTTTGGAGGACAATGTCTACTGAAGTAAGATCAGCTTTCATAACAGTATAAATAACTTAGAAATTACTGTCTTTGTTTTGATTTTTTTTAATGAACGCCCTATAAAGAAAAATAGGATAATTTTTAACCAGTCACACTGTAGCACTGTATGAGACCAATCCAACTGGGATAAAGATATGCCAAGACGTATTTACACAGAGGTATTTATGAAGAGTTATGAAGAAAACTGTACTACTCTTCTCAGTAGACTGTGACAACGATTTAAAACATCACGTGATCAGTATTTTGACGAATGATATGTGTTTTCATTATTCGTCGAATGTGGTGGTGGTGGTGTGTGTGGAGCGAACCTCTCGGAAAAGCCCTGTGGATTCACAAGTTAAAGTACTTACAAAGTCGTTTAATTCAGTTTTGAATTCATGTATCGTCAAAGCATCACAAACAATCGAAAATGGCTGCAATAGTAGTGCAAAAAAGTTGCATTTTTGTGGAAAGACTTGATTTCATAACTGCTTGGAGATCATATCTCTGTTGCCTTTGATACCTCTTATGTTAGCAGTGGATCTCAGTAAATTTCATGAATGACCAAGAAAAAAATGGTTTCACGTCGAGTTTGGACGTAATATTTTCATAGATTACTCTATTTATTCGAATCTCGACTTGGAACCATTGTTTGAATGTGGTCGTTCAAGCTAAAAAGGAAAAAGTCTATCCTTTCAGTCTTCTATGTGTTTGTTTTTCGTTGTATAAAAATCCCACTTTTTATGGACGGTTCCAGGATTTTTTCTAGAGGAGGGTGCACACGTAGTATTTATAGTATTTGCTAGACAACATGGTCAAAGGGGCACATAATAGGAGTTCGGAAAGGCGCTTTCGTCCTTTGGGGGTGTACACCTCCAACACCCCTAAATCCGCCACTGCTTTTTTGCTTTGCAGATTAAATCTCATAAAATTTATTCAGATGAAAGCAAGGTTATAATGTGCCTCGAGATAGAAGCCTTCGTATCATTGGTCAAGGACTTTATCACAGTAAGTAGTACGTATAGTATTAATAACGCATCTTTTAGTGACTGTTGCCTAAAACATAATCACTTTTCTTCTATACATTTTTGTACTGTATTGGCTTTCGCGCTCTTCAAGAGTTTGTCACGTACGTATTCTAAGTAGAGTAAATTTCGTCTGTGAAAAGCTCGCGGCACGAACACGGTCATGACACGGGCAAGCCATGTCAAAATTCTAGAAAACGTCACGGTTGCAGCAAGGCACGCTTACGGCACCGACCGTACCGCGAGCTTTTCATAGTCATACAAAATCTGCTCTAAAGAAGAGCTTTCACGAATAGGGGATATTCACTACCTGATCACGTGGTCATTTCCCGCCATTCAGGTTTGGAAATATAGAATCACGTAATCATATGCTGCCATCTTGGATGGGGAACATAAGATAACGTGCTCATTTCCCGTCCTTTTGATGGAATTTAAGTTTTCAAATGCAGACCTGAGTTTGCCATCCAACATTTATTACCCACAATATATGTACCATTTACAGGCTCGCCATGGTTCGTTTGGTTCACGTATTTCCATCGTTGACTCATTCTGTTCGAATCTAGCTGATACATACAGAAACAAGACAGTCACGGTAGTTATAATCGGGCTGGAGAAATATTTCAGGTGGGAAAAGTTTTTAAACATTTAAAGAATCGAAACACTGTCACAGTCAAATTTTGTTGAACGTCTTCAAAGGACCCAGTTTATAACCGTTACCGTTGACAGCCGTCAATCAAACTAGTCTTGTATTACTGGACCAACATGTGAAACTAGCCACTATGATTGACGTCCAACTGAAAGCTACAAATAGACCTCTTGCGGCACGTTAGAATGCAGTTCAATCTGGGGGACAAAACAATGGATCTCTGATAACGCCATGCGCCTGACGTAGCGGCACGAGGCAACTGAGTGAATGTTATAATATTCTTTTATCATCAGGGACATAAAGTCAAAACAAGCTCGTCAGTTCAGAAACGCCGTACGCGGCGACGCTGACGCAACAGAGAAATCCAAGTCCAAATCGAGAAAAGCTTCCCAGTCGAACCCGTTAATAATGGTAACAAAGGTCGAGGTTGAAGAGCTGCTCGTTTATCTAGAGCTGACTTCGGATCTTAAAATCACTCTTTGTGAGACGGAACATGATTTTGCTGAATTTGTTGGGATGTTCACTAAGGCGCTGGCGGAGGCTCCTTTTAAGTGAGTGTCATTGGTGCTCGTATTCTAGTTCTTTCATTCTCCCGTTCATCCAACTGCAGCCGTCGAAGGCTTAGAAGTTTATCCCTAGAATCAATAGCGAAAGAAACTCTTTTGAAATTGGTGATATCGGAAAAACATTTGAGGAAGGGGCTGGGCTGGGCTGGCTTGGGTGGGGTCGGGCTAGGCTGGGCTTGGTTGGGTTGGGCTGGGCTGGCTTGGGTGGGGTCGGGCTAGGCTAGGCTTGGTTGGGTTGGGCTGGGCTGGCTTGGGTCGGGTTGGGCTGGGCTGGGCTGGCTTGGGTTAGGTTATGTTGGGTTGGGTTGCGTGCTGAAGGCCCGGTTGGGTTGTGCATTTTTGTTTTGATATGATTTGTGTGTTATATAGTTTGGGTGAAAATAGGTGGCGTTTAAAGGTTCGGGGTTATTTGGTAAGGAACACTGAAAGTATATACTTACAATATGCGAATGCCATGTTCTACCTGTACGAGAAAAAAATCTGCGGCTTTGTCTTTAATCTAGGAAAAGTCAGCCAGATGCGTTCAGTTTTTGTGTGGATCCAGGAAAGAAACCACCCGTAAAGGTGTGTGGTCTGTAGTGTAGTATCTAAGTCATTATTGAAGCATAACTTCTTCATTCATCCACTCATTCGTTCATTCATTTTTTTCCCATAGGTAACAAAAGAAGGCAGCGGTTTTCTAAAGCTATGGCAACAACAGCTTCAACAGTACCACAACGTATCGGCTAACATGGCTGCTGCCATTGTCTCTGCTTATCCATCACCTCAGTTATTAGTCCAAGTAAGTCACACGCATAGCTTACTATGGTTGCTAGGGAAACATAGAGCAGATCTCGCATTACTGTGAAAAGGTCGCGGCACAAATACGGTCGCGACACGGTCAAGGCGCGGCAAGGCATATCAAAATTCTAGAAGACATCACGGTCGCGGCAAGGCACGATTACGGCACGGACCATGCCGCGACCTTTTCACAGTCATACGAAATCTGCTCTAAAGGTACCGAAAATACGACCAACACAATCGTGCAACTTGTCATCCAACATTGTTGTGTTGCAAGTTGCAGGGTAAATGTTGCTCGTATTACCACTCCATGCACAACAAAGTTTCTTTGTTGCACGAAGTAGAAGCCATCTCTGCTCACGTGTAACAAAATGACGTACGAGTGACGTCATAGTTTAAAAGCTGTATTGAAAATCCTTGACGACAGATTTGTTTTTACGTTTGTTGATTCTGAAGTGCTTCATGTATTGTAACGAACTAATCATACACACAAAAAATTCTGTTTATGTGTTGACAAGCAACTATACTTTGAAATCCCCTGTTTTATTTACTGGATGTTCCATTTCTTCCTTTAACCAACTAGGCCTATAGACAGTGCGCTGATGAAAAAAGTGCATCGCTGTTGCTGAAGGACATCGTGGTAAGTATCATTCTTGTTTAAAAGGATTGTGACCGATTCGATGTGTTGGTGATGTTTGCTTGGTTAGTGAATTTGCGCGTCATTGTTATAAAGGTTAAAGCTAGCTCAAGATATAGTCTACGACCTAATGAGGGGATACTTTTAGTAGACAGTAGTGCAAGAACAAAAAAGACCCTTGGGGATCGGGCATTTTATGTAGCGGCACCAAAGGTGTGGAATAATTTTACCGTTAGAAATAAGGAATGAGGGCAATTTTACTGCTTTTAAAAAGTTACTTAAAACGCATTATTTTAGGCAAGCTTTTTATGTACTTAAACAGTAGAAATTTTCGTATTTGAATGCCTAAGTAATTATTGTAGCAGCATTGTAATATATATATATACACCTATTTCAAAAATTGTTGTCGCAGCTGAAGGCAACAGTCAACACTCCAAGATTGCAAAGGATTTCGGTAATTAAAAAAAAAAAATTCATCTAGAGTATATTTTGGTTGCATGCATTTGCGACATATATTTCTGACAACCTGCAGTGGTAGTTCAGGTGTTAAACCGAATATTTTGGAAAATACCAGTATTGCAAACATGGTTCATGAAAAAATTACCAAAATCCTTTGCGGCCTTGGAGTGTTGACTGTTGCTTTGGCTGTGACAACGATTTTTGAAATAGGTGCATATAGAAGTCTTTTATATAATCTACTTATTAGATAAATTCTAGTCTAAACATATAGAAATTTCTTATATAGTCCAATTATAGATAAATTCTAGTTCTTACTGTAATTTTATTTGATATCTTAGTTTTACTCTTTGTTTTGTACTGCGCATTTGATCATATGTAAATGTTAATTTGCGCAATATAAATTTTAAATATTATTATTATTATTATTATTATTATTATTTCTATTATTATTATTTATTTATTTATTTTTATTGTCCGCAAGAGAGCCAAATACGAAAACATCCTCAAAAGCTTAAAGCCTGGTTCACACTAGCGTCGTAATCGTAATCGTAAGCAACGTACGCAGACTCAGTAGCGTACTGCTCATTA